>JAQQSV010011063.1:0-13106 GCA_028646515.1 Pseudochirops corinnae | reverse complement strand
GTTTTCTCTTGCCTCTTTTATATGAGATAATTTACCCTATTCTTTCTCCCTTTCTCCTTTTCTCATTATATTCCTCTCTCATGTCTTAATTTTATTTTTTAGATATCATCCCTCTCTATTCAACTGATCCTGTGCCCTCTGTCTATGTATACATGTACACACATATACACACACTCACATATGTATTTATACACACATACCCTCTCCTATACATACATATATGTATGTATACATATTATATATATATATATATATATATATATATACACACATATATATTCCCTTCAACTATCCTCATATTAAGAAATGTCTCATGAGTTACAATTATCTGGGATGATAATTTTTAAAGCTAGATATCACCACCTAAAAGTCTAGAAATCATTAAACTAAATGATATCTAAGATGCCTTCCAACTCTGTATCTTACGAAATTATTACAATAGCTAGAGATTTCTACAAATCTCTTACTTTAACTCTTTAAAAATCCATGACTTTTGTCAGTATGACTATTCCTTGCATGAATATAGATTCCAAATCCTTCGTGCCTTAAGTTAGTTTTCATGACTTGCTATGTTCCAAAATTGTACATAGCAATTGTACATTTTCTGTTTAGTATTCAAAGTCCTTCACAACCTGGCCCCCTCCTACCTTTCCAATCTTTTTTTTTTTTTTTTTGCTTTTTAGAGGGGGAAAGTCAGGGCAATTGGGGTTAAGTGACTTGCCTAAGGTCACATGACTAGTAAGTGTTAAGTGTCTGAGGTCGGTTTTGAACTCAGGTCCTCCTGACTCTAGGGCAGGTGCTCTATTCACTCACTGCGCCACCTAGCCACCCCCCTTTCCAATCTTTTTACCTTTTCCCCTCCCACATACTCTTTGATCTAGTGATTGGGCCAGCACTAACTTCCTTGCTGTTCCTCCAACAAGAAACTCCGTCTTCCAGCTCTGGGCATTTTTTCTTTTTCTCCTTTTTTAAAAATAGTATTGTTTCCAATTATGTGTAGAGACAATTTTTAGCATTCATTTTTACAAGATTTTGAATTCCAAATTTTTCATCCTATCTCCTCTCTTCCTAAAATGGTAAGAAATTTTATATAGCTTATATATGTACAATCATGTAAAACATATTTCCATATTAGTCATCATTGTGAAAGAAGAAAAAGTCCAAAAGGAAAAAAATACAAAAAAAGGTAAGTGAAAATAGTATGTATGCTTCAATCTGCATTCAGACTCTATCGGTTCTTTCTTTGGATATGGATAGCATTTTCCATCCTGAGTTCTTTGTAATTGTCTTGGATCATTGTATTGTTGGGGAGAGCTAAGTCATTCGTAGTTGATCATCACACAATGTTGCTATTACTGTGTACAGTGTTTTCCTGGTTCTGCTCATTTCACTTTACAAGTCTGGGCATTTTCATTAGCTAATCTCCATGCCTAGAATACTCTTCTTTCTCATCTCCCCCTCCTGGTTTTATTGGTTTCCTTCAAATCTTGGCTAAAATCCCAAGTTGGCTTCAACAGGAAGCCTTTCCTATCCCCTTAACACTAGTGTCTGCCCTCTCTTCATTATTCCCAATTAATCCTTATATTGCTTGTGTGGACATAGATGTTTTCATGTTGTCTCCCTCATCAGACTGGGTTCTTTGAGGGCAAGACTGTCTTTTGTCTTTCTTTGCATCTCCACTGCTTAGCACAATACCCAGCATGTAACTGGTGATTATCAAATGCTTATTGACTGATTGATGAAATGTCTTGCCCAAAGTCAGGGAAAAAGAAGAGGGGTTAGAACAGGTGTCTCCTGCCTTCTATTGTAGTGCTCTCTCTCCATCTAGTCTCACCCATTCTCTGCCAGATAAGGAAAAGAAGACCCAGAGGAATTAAGGAAGGTAACTCAACAAAATGACCAAAAAGAATTGAAGTCTTCAGCCTTTTGGGTCTCTCCAGTATACCAGCAGTCTCAGCCTACCCAAAGCCTTCATTAGCTTACAGTTGCAAAATTCTTTGGGTCCAGCATTTTGGGTTACTTCAAAGCTGAAACAGACCCATCAGAATCCATGAATCATAGATCTACCTTCCTCTCTATGAGGTAAAAGCCAGTTAGGAGTTAAATCTGTCTACAATGTAGGGGAAAGGGGATTGGGAAGAAGAGAGTAAATCTCAGTGACAAACCTAACTAGCCCATCAATTCACCAGATTAAACAGCTGATTTGACTGTACCTCCTAGGAGTCATCTAAACAGCTAAAGACACCTAGCTTTTCTTGACAGAGAGATGGAGGGCCACAGAGACAGCGTTTTGCATTTATTGTCAGGCATGGCCAGTGTATCACATTTTTCTTAGTTGGTTTTTCTTGTTGTTTTTATTGTTAAAAGGAGAAATTATGATGATGATGTAGAAACAAAAAACATCAGTCAAACTTTTTTTTCATAGAATCCTCTAAAGCAAGGGATTTTAGGGACAAACTAGTCTAGCCTACCAAAGTTTACAGTAAGTTAATTGAGGCCCTAAGAGGATTGCGTTATGCGACTAGTTAGTGGCAGAGACATGACAACCTTAACTTAGAGGTCCCAGCTTTTTCTATTATACTGCAACGTCTCTCAATCTTTCTGGACCTCTTTCCTTTCCTGTCAAATAAGAGTTGGGATTACAAGAGGCAGCAGATATAGCAGAGAGAGGACTGAATTAGGTCGAGACAACACATATCCTTATCCTGTTCTCTATTGCTTGAAATAATAGTCACTGAGCCTCAGTTTCCTAATCTGCAAAATGGGATTCATAATCAGAGGCAGAGGCCTGGACCAAATGATGAGCATGTGTTTTACCTTCTAGCTATGAGATATAAAATCTTTGGGTTCTGCACGTTCTATGATTTCATGACTTTAAGAATTTATAGACAGGGGTGGCTAGGTGGCACAGTGAATAGAGCACCAGCCCTGGAGTCAGAAGGACCTGAGTTTAAATCCCAGCCTAAGACATGTGACACATTTACTAGCTGTATGACCTTGAGCAAGTCACTTAGCCCCAATTGCTCTGCCTTCCACCCTCCAAAAAGCAAAAAATAAAATAAAATAAATTTATAGACATCTGGAATTTGTGAGTCAGAGTAACCATCTGGAAGACCCAGTCTAGCCTGTGCTCCAATAGGCAGATAGCCCCTTTAGAGCATCCTAACAAGTGGTTCTCTAGTCTCTGTTGAATACCTTCAGCAAGTGGGCATCTACAGCTTCTCCAGGCAATTTGCTTCACGACAATAAATTGTTAGCTGCAGTTTGGGGGGATATGGTCCCATGATTTCACTAGTGTAGCAAACTCCAGATAAGAAACTCCTTCTACCAAAATAATGGTTCTATAACTTGGACTCTTGACTGGGACCATGAGAGGTTAAGTGATCTGCCCAGGGCTACACAGCCAATATGTTTGAGAAGCAGGACTTGAGCCCAGACCTTCCTGACTCAAAGAGTAACTAACTTTCTGTCCATCACTACTTTCTCTAACTTTAATTAGATAATTTTAATTCATTTCATTGATGGCTCTATTTTCCTAGATTAAGACTGTGCACGAGTTATTTTCAGTGATAAGAGCTCCCCCTGCGAGGATTTGTGAGGGGAACTCACCTACTTGATTCCAATTCAAACACTGCACTCACTGTTGAACTGTGGGGGAGTCAGGGGGTGGGGACAGATTGGTGCTGGTTTATGTTGTTTTCTTAGAGATTTGGCCTTGGAGTATCAGGGGTCCAAATTGGATTGAACCCTTTGTTGTTAGCTGAGGCCCTTGGAGAGGCTCTGAAGGTGTAAGAAAAAGTATGGGAATAAGGAAGTTTGGAGAGGAGGAAGCATTTTTGCTTATCCTGTCTCTGCCTCTTCCCATATATCTTCCCCATTTCTTATAATGAATTAATTAACTCATTCCTTCATTCATTCACCTGGAAGGTTTAGAGAAGACTTCTCGAATAAGATGGCACCTGAATTTGGCCCTGAAAAATGCAAAGGACTTTAACAGACAGAAAGATAAGGGTGGTGCCGGAGTGGGCGAGTAGTAAGGGGGCATAAATACTTGGAAAGCAGAGTACATCAAGGATGTCTTGACAGTGTAGGCGGTAAAATGGGAATAAATAATAGCTCCTCCCTTCCCCAGGCTTGTTGAGGATAGAATGAGATATTTGTAAAGTGCTTTAGAAATGTTCAAGCACTATAAATGCTAGCTAGTATTCCTATATTATTCACTACAGTAAGCTGCCTCTCACTTAGTAAGTCATTAATCTCCTGTCTTCCCCCATTCTCGTCCTGCACCTATCTCTTCTCTCTCGGTCTCTCTGTCTCTCTCAGTCTGTTTCTCTTTTCTCTCTCACTCATACTCTCTCTCTCTCTTTCTCTCTCTCTCTCATCTCTTCAACATCATCCAGGTGTTAAGAATGAGCACCTAGTAAGTAGGTACTTATTTAGTAAATATCTGTTTCCTTCCTGATGCTTGCTCATTGTATACTTGAATCTCAGCAGCCAGGATGGCTGGAGCACTGGGAGTCAACAGGCACCAAGACCTCTTACTGTAGGAAGTAAGTGCCTTGAATACTCATGGGGTCTTTTTGTGCAGATGCAGCTGCCAACTGTGCCAGAATCAGTCTAAAACTCCGAAAAGAAAGATCTGGCTCCAGCTCTCTGGGAGCCTGTTTTATAAAACAGACCACTCATGCATGGATGCCAATGAGGCATGGTGATTCCTCTGGAGGAGTAACCAAGACAATAACCCCTCCTCACATTCCTGTGGCACCTCATAGTTTACTAACTGCAGGGCAACGGGAGGCTCACTTCCCCCTCCCTGTGCCAGTTTTCACATTTGTTGAGCCAGGTTGAGAAGACATGTGTGCGCTATCTACCACACAGGGCTGCTGTGAGACAAACACTCTGGAAACTTCACTTGCTTTCCCACCCATCACCTCAGTCAGAGATCAGCTAGTCTGTCTTTTTACAGGTAAGAAAACTGAGACCCAAAGAGAAGTGACTTGCTTAAGGTCATTCAGATAGTGACAGAGTTGAGATTAGGACCATGGGATCCTCCTTCCCTTGTCCAAGCACATTATTGTGCTCATTTCACAGATGAGGAGCTAGGACTACTGAAATGTAGATCTCCAGATTCGCCCCACTCTTCTACACCTCCACTGCTTTTCCAGGACTGCTGCTCCCCTCTCCCATTCTCCTCCCTTACACATACACACAGTACAAGCTTCTGATGATTTTTATCTCCTCTTTTAATGGATTCATTGCAGTCACCTAATTCAATTTCAAACCCACTATGTATATTTACTGGCAGAACATCATTTTTTTTTATGCCAGTTTGGTCAGTCCAAAAATAGGAGTCTAATTATTTAATAGGAAATGGACCCTTCCAGAGTGGGGTAAGCATAAAGAAAACATCAAAGACTTTTGTTTGTTTGTTTTTCCAGAAGAGTCTGTTGTTTAAATTAAGTCTAAGCTATTTACATGGTTTTCTATTACACAGTAAGGAAGGGGATCAGAAGACCTTTTTCCCTCCAATCTGACAGGACCATTATGAGAGGGTGTTTATTAATAAATAAATATCCAGTGGCCAACTAAACACCAGATTGGCTCCAGGGTACTCAGTGGTTGGTATCACAGCACGACTAGAGAATTCTCAGCTTTTTGGAGAATGTAGGAGCGAGCCTGGCCAGGACAAATTTAATCAGGAAGCTTTCCTCCTCCTTATCTGGATGGCTGCCTTTGGCTGTAGATGAAGTGGGACCGCAAGGAGAGTGGGGTGAGGAGGTGTTATAAAGGAGCAAAGTTTCCATAATTACAATACAAGCCCTGAGGAATCCTACTTGGTACCTGGCACTTGGTGACTGGCCTGGACCTTGTAAAGGGAGTCACCTTTTAAGTTTCTCCTTGGAATCTTTCAAGCCCCTTTGCCTGTGGCTTGGAGGGTCAAGCTCAGACTAGAGCTTTCAGAAAGCAAGCGCTCAATAAGCAATCATGGAATCAATGAATCCATGCAAATTCTCAGCCTGGCATTTATCAAGCAATAAACATTTATTAAACACTTACTATGTGCCAACCATTGCGCCAAGCTCTAGATATACAAAGGAAAAGCAAAAACAGTCCTCGCCTTTAAGGAGCTCACATCCAAATGAGAGAGTCAACATATATGTGTAACCTGGGATTCAAGCCGGGGGGATTTTACTTGCTGCTGCTCAGTTATGACTCCTAATTTGTTGGAAAGAATAAGAAGCTAACCTGCATGGCTGTGTGACTGAGGTATAGGGAAGAGAAACACTTCTACAGATATGAATGGGAAGTCAGCTCCTCAACAAGTCTTTCTTTCCAGCTTGCCTCCCTAGAGACTTCAGGGAATTTCCCCTTTAGGGAGATCAGGGCCTCTCAGTTGAGTGATATCTTAGCTAGTTTCTGTCTAAAGAACTCATTCACTCTTGTGTATTTTTTGGTCTATTCTAATATATAAAACTTCTCCAATTTCTGTTTGCTGTCTACTTGGATAAATGAGTTTGCTTGCTATTCATTCTTTGTGATGGTATTTTGTGTAACTAGTATTTAGTGGGAAGGAGTTGAGCCTGTATGTATAAGCTTGAGGTAATACCCCTCCCCCCACCATCCACACACACTTAGGGCATAGTGAACAAGGAAGCTAGCAATTTTGTTGCCTTAGGACCTAAAAAAAAAATTCTCTTAAACTGCAATATTATTATATTCTGATACCTCCTCTCAGAGGAGAAAAAGTCAGACAATTACATGACCCCTTCCATTCTTTCTAGGAAGGAATCAAAAGCATATGCACATACACAGTTTAAGTGAGAAACACATATCCTACATGCAAATCAGAACACATAAGTTAACTATACAGACTAGTTGGAGGAGATGGCACTAGTAGCTGAGGGGACCAGGAAAAGGTCTTTTGGGAAAGATGACATTTGAGATGAATCTTAAAGGAAGCCAGGTATTCTAAAAGTAGAAGTGGAGAAGATCGTACTAGGCATGGATAAGAACCATGCAAAGTAACATAGTTTCATTGGTGAGTAACAGCAAGTTGGCCAAAATGGGGTGGATCATGGATTGTGCGGAGGATCTAGAACATAAAAACATTGGAAAGGTTGTAAAGAGCTTTAAATGACAAACAAAAGACTTTATTTTTGGTCTTGGAGGAAGTAGGAAGATTCTAGAATTTATTGAGTGGGGAGGATGAAACATGGTCAGGTCTACACTTTAAGAAAATCATTTTGATGTATGTTGCAGGATGGGTTGGACTAAGAGAGACTATGTGAAGGGGCCTGAATTTGGAGAGTGGCTAATGTGACTGGAGAAAAAGAGACACAATTGAGAGATGCTATGGAAAAGGAAATTATAAGACTTGGAACTTGACTGAATGTATGGGGTGATCAAGAGAGAAGAGTCAAAGATGATGCCAAGGATGGGAACTTGGGTGATTGGACCGATATTGATGCCCTCCATAATAATAGGAAACTTCAAAAGAGGGGAGGATTTGGGGGAGGGTTTCTGGATTCCCTAAATTCCCTGATTTTTCCCTCCTTGCTAAGGGATCCTACCCAAGGTAAGTCTGGAGAGTTGCCTAGGTCCTTTGGAAAGAGGGCAGCCCACCTGGAAGTGAAAGAGGTTGTCTTGACCATGTATATAGTGACAAGTCCTTAAATTTGCTGTCAAAATAAATAATACCAGTTTTATATGTGTTTAGTTAGCCTGAGTGTTTATGCAGTAGCTAAGGGTCCTTTTCCTTTTGGCATAGAGACCTACATATAAATCTAATTTTCATATTTTCCCAGTGGAAACCCTAGGTGAGGGCATAAGTTAAAGAGATTTTAGAAAGAAGTCCTTACGATTGAATCTGGTCAGTACTGAGTTTAGATTTATGGTTCTAAGTCATGGATTACTATAAAATGAAGAGCTTATACTAAATCATTTAGAAGATTGCTTCCTATTCTGAAATTCTACAATTCTAGAAAATGTCTGTCCCTTGAAGACTCACTAGTCCCTGAAGTATCTCCCCAGCCATTTGTTGCGGTTATTCCCTATCTGCAGCAAAGGCCTGTTGTTTGATATGTAATGTAGTTAACACTGTTCAAAATTTAAAAAGTTGATGTCCAGAACAAAGAAAGGTACACAGATCTTCACCATACCCTGAATAAAAGGTTTCAGGCTCCCATGAAGGAGCTGAAGGGGAGAAAGGAAATAAATCTGTAGTCGTGGGGGGTGTGTGTGTGTGAAGGGGTGTGCAAAACAAGCAGCTTCTGTCCCAACATGCCTCATGCCCAAATGCCCCAAGCAGCCAAAATCCCAGGGTCCTCTCCCCTTTCTCTGAGTATGTCATCTCTGCCTGTGTTTCTATTGTTCCTATTCCACTTTGGTGCCTTATTTGTTTACAACTTCACTTTTTCCAACTCTATACTAGTCTCCTCGTCCTGTCAGTATCTGGATTTGTCTGTCTCCTGGATGCACTGATCCGTCTTTTTAACAATCTGGAAGCAAGTCTGTAACTCTTCATCCTATGTTTCTTCCTTTCAGATTCTTAAAAGAAGATATTCGTGGAATTATCACCTGGTGTGGCTGAATTTTTGCAGTTAAATACCTCATTATCTGGTCCCTTTTCTGCAATTCATTTTGTAGTCAACCAACTTATAGACACTTATGCTCCGTTTTTTTCAAGATAGACTTTAAGCTATCTGGAAAGGAAGTGCAAAAATGGTGCCTAACCCACATTTGTATTCTCTCAGCATTTAGGATAATCTCCTAAACTTAATTCAAAGGAATTACAACTTCATCATTGAGAGCATCATTCCCTCTATAAGGTAGATTATAGCTCCTTCTTTACCTGAGTAGAAGCTCTTCCTGAGTTGCCATGGTTGAAAAAAATTAATCACCTGGCAGTCGTTGCAGCAATGAGATTTTCCATAATCTTAGCTCAGTTAAATCAAAAAAGACTTTTTAGATTGATCCTTGGATGACTGATATATGGGGCCCATTTCCTGAGTCTTTTCAACTTGGTAAGACTTAACCAGAATTTGTGTTTCACTGACGTTTGAGAACCTAAGATCACCTCTATATTAGGAGAAGATCTAAGAGAAGTACTTTAGAAGAATTTTACTCCAAGCATCCCTATAGTAGACCTTGATGGGATCTCAGAAGACATCTAGTTTACCTAACAACCTCCTACTGAAGTGACAACCCACTCTTTTCTTGAGGAACTCCAGTGAAGGAAAACCCATTTACTTCCTGACACAGCCCTGTTGACTTTTGGAGATCTTTAATTGTTAGGAGGCACAGCGGATGGAGCGCCAGGCCTGGAGTCAGGAAGACTCCTCTTCCTGAGTTCAGATCTGGCCTCAGACACTTGCTAGCTGTGTGACCCTGGACAAGTCACTTTGCCCTGTTTGCCTCAGTTTTTTCATCTATAAAATGAGCTGGAGAAGGAAATGGCAAACCACTCCAATATCTTTGCCAAGAAAACCCCAAAGGGGTTACAAAGAGTTGGATATGACTAAAATAACTGAATGAGTTGTTAGGAAAGTGGTCTTAATATTGAACTTAAATCTGCCCTTCTTCAATTTCCACCAGTTGCTCCTAGATCTATATTTCATGACCGAGTACAAATTTGATTGTTCTTCCTTTAAGAGAGCTTTTTAGATTCACAAAGATGATTATAACATCTGTACTCTCTTCTATTCTCTAGGCTAAGCAATTCCATTCTTCTACCCAGTTCTTATATATTTCCTTCATCATTCTGGACATTCTTCAACTTGTTAAAGTCCTTAAAATCGCCTAGAATTGAACATAATGTTCCAGGTATGACCAGGGATGAATAAAATGGGATTGTGTCTTCCTTCATTCTAGATAGGACCTTTCTCTTCATGCAATCCAAGATTGCATTATTTATTTGTTCATTTATTTATTTATAGTTTTCAACATTCACTTTTATAAGATTTTGAATTTTAAATTTTTACTCCCTCCAATCCCCCCCTCTCTTTAATCTCCCCTCCCTGAGATGGTGTGCAATCTGATATAGGCTATACATGTACTATCATATTGAACATATTTCCATATTAGTCATGTTGTAAAAGCAGAATCAGAACAAAAGGGGGAACGACACGAGAAAGAAAAAACAAAAAAGTGAAAATAGTGTGCTTTGATCTGCATTCAGAGTCTGTAGTACTTTCTCTGGATACACATAGTGTTTTCCATCATGAATCTTTTGGAGTTGTTTTAGATCATTGTATTTCTGAGATGAGCCAAGTCTATCAAAGCTGATCTTCACACAATGTGATTGCATTAGTTTTTAAAATGACATACTATTTTGTTGAACTATTTTAAGCATAAAAATATGCCCCTTTTAGACTTAAGCTGAATATTGGAAGGGGAGGGAAGAGTACTCCAAAAAACAGAGATTGAAATGTAAAAGGTAAAGCCCTTTCTGATGTAAGGGAAGCATTCCATAACTCCAAAAGGGTCTGAAGCTTAAATTTCTCTTGCTCATGTAAGAAAACTGGCAAAGATTATAAACTTGCCCTAGGTTACAGACTTCCTTTATACCTTTGTTCTTAGCCACTTATCTGCTCAAGACCCAACAGAAATCGGGTGTGTAACTCAGGTGATCACTATAAGAGGGGGGTTCCTCATCAAGGGAACCCTGATCTGGGCCAAAAGGAGCTGCTGAACAAGAAAGGCTGGACCTCTCCTACCTACTGCTTGGAGGTAATGAACATCATCCCTGAGGCCTTAGATATCAAAGAGGAGAAGGTCCTGCCAATCTTACACTAAAGGTCCAGTAGTGGCAGGCCTGATGAGGAGCTGGCTCAGTAGATGGGCAACCTACTTGGCTCAGCCTAGCATTATCCCATCCACCTGAGGTGTTACACCTTGCAAGGAGCCAGCTAAGCTGAGTTTTGGAGAGACTCTTCCGTTACCAACACCATGCTCTGCAATGAACTTCATGCCTTTCCTGACAAAATCCTACTCTTTCTCTGCACTAGGACTTCCAATCCCTTGACCTCTCAGTTCTCTCTTAGGCCATCTCCCTTGCAGTTGTCACTTTTTCTTCTTTTCCTTAGCTTGACTCCTTGGTGAAAAAATCCATCCTTATACCATTCTTCTCCAATTTGACATTGATGGGCTATAGGCCCTGGAAACCCTCCCCCTCCCAACTTTCCCACTTGGTCAAGTCTCTGATGTTCACCTGAGGCATGACCCATCCCAGTAATTCTTTCAATTGGTCTTTCATTGTCACCTCATCCCAGATTGCCACTCCTTAATCCCCTCTAGACTCCTTCCACATGGCCTAGATCCCTGATATTTTACTGGGGCACCTGGCCCTTCTGGGTCCTTCTCTGTTATCTCCCAGTCACCCCAGAGTACTTGACTACCCCTAGATCCTTCCCACAGTCTTTCTGTATATAAGGTCCATCTTGCCTCCCCCCCCCACCTCATTAAATTGCTCAGTTTCCTTAGGAGTCTAGTCAATGGCTCAGATTCAGTCTGACTTGCTTGTTAATACAAGTGTCAAAATAGTGCAGATTCTTAAAAATCTCACCCAACCCAACAAGTGTTCTAAATAAACCTTGTCTTTGGCTGAAAGAAGGCTTCAAACTCATTCAAGGCAGGACCTGTGTCACTATTTTGGAGTCCTAGCACTCCTAGTCTTCAACAATGTGAAGAATTTACTCTTCCTGTTTTTGAAAATCAGGACATGTGCCCATCTCCAGACTTGGGACATTTTCTCCTGTTCTTAAGTCACCAAAAACATTTATTAAGTACTCACTATGTGCCAAGCACTGTGCTAGGTGCTGGGCACACAAATACAACTGGAAAGAAAGATAGTCCTCGCCTTTAATGAATATTTCTGAGAGAGGAAGACAACACATAAAAGGAAGTTGAAAAGGAGGGAAGAGGATGGTAACCTGCTTGGGTATTTTAGGGAAAGTCCTGGGAGAGTCAGGACTATAGGCTGGAGAGGAATGAAGCCATGGATGAACTGAGCATCCTCCTTAAAGCTGAGATTCAGGGAGGAACCAGCCAGTTAAGGGAGAGGTTCCGGGGGCAGAGGATACTTCCAGTGTATGAAGTCCAGGGATGAGATAAGCCTCCAGGCTAAAGAAGGTTCTAGGGCACTGGGGAGACTTTGGGGAGAGGCAGGAGGGCAGTATGGAGAGGAATAAAGACACATGTAACCTGGGTGTCCTCCTTAAAATGGAAATTCTAGAATGCAATGTCCTTAGTGCCTGCTGGAGGCTGCTTTTTTGGGTCTTATATCTCATGCTGCTCCATGATTTTAAAGTCACCAATAATGGCTCAACAATCAGGATTTTCAGTTATTTCAGTGCTTTGGGATAGAGATTATCAGTACTTAAGCCCAGTGAGGTATATTTTACCATCTTTCCTTATTTGGGGTTTTCAACTCCACCATTTTTGTTTTGTTCTTTTTAGTCTAAAAACTATTCTTTGTAAAGAATTATTTTAATACTTGAATGATTTGTGATTTCACTGGTATGAACACTTCTTTCCAGCACAGCTCTCAGCTCCTCCGTGATGTAGTAGAAAGGTCTTAGAGGGTTTCTGTGACTGAAAATTTTATCACCCTGTAGTCAATCTGATGATGACCCTCCTAAATGACGTTGGTTGGTGATCAACAGTCATATCAAGTTGTATTCTAAGCCTTTCCATTTTGCCAAGACCTTTGAGACTTGCTAGGTGAAGTCAAGAAGCATTTATTAAATTCCTACTGTATACCAGGCACTGTGCTAAGCTCTGGGGGTACAAAAAAGGGTAAAAACAATCCTTCTCCCCAAGGAGCTCACAATCTAATCAGGGAGACAACATGTAAAGAATTATGGTTATACAAGACATATACAGGCTAGATTAGAGATAATCTCAGATGGGAAGGTACTGGCATTGAGGGACAGAATTCTTTTTATTTTTTTAATTTTTCTTTTTATTTGAATGACTTGTTTATTTACTTTTAGTTTACAAGATTCAGTTCTACAATCACCTGAGTTTCAGATTTTCTCCCCTCCCTTCTCCCCCCCCCCCCCATGGTGGCGTGTAATCATGTATAGGATCTGCAAATACTTTCACAT
>JAQQSV010011062.1:0-13106 GCA_028646515.1 Pseudochirops corinnae | reverse complement strand
CTTATTTCTCTTCCCAATTTTTCCTCCACTTCTCTCATTTGGTTTTCAAAATCCTTCTTAAGCTGATCTATGGTTTTTAGGCAGTCTTCATGTTTCTTGGAAGCTTTTGGTGTGGGAGTTCTGACTGTGTTGTCTTCCTCCTGTTCCATGCTGTGATCTTCTTGTCTCCAAAGAAAGAATCTAGAGTTTGGTTGCTCTTCTTACTTTGCTTCCTTTGCCTGCTCATGGTTGACCAGTCAATGATTTTTTTAGCTCTGTGGAACTCTGCTTCCAGAGGGGATAGCTGTGTCCCAAATTGCTGGGGTTTTCCCAGCTGCCAGAGCAATTATGGGGATGTCCTTTTTTTTGCAGCCCCCACCAGCTTTGGCTCACTGAAAATGCAGCCCAGGACCACCACCCAAGACCATGATCCTGATCCAGGCTACTCAATGCAATAGTGCTTGTCCTCTTAATGATGGCTTGGCTCCCCTGCAGTCTGCAGGCCAGGAGCTCTGAAGTAGCTACATGGAGGCAACTGCAGGGCCTCCTCTACTCACACTTCCTTGCCCTGGAGGCAGTTTGGCTGGACCGCTTTTCTCCCTAAATTTTAGCCAAGATCCACTGACCTTTCACTTAGTCCTTTTTTCTTATGTCTTCATAATTCTTGAAACTGCCACAGCTGCCGCTGATCCACTCTCCTGAAGTTCCAGCTGTGGCTCGTCCTGCACTTCCCCCCCAGGCCACACTGTGGTTTCAGGCTAGGTTGCTTTTTGCTCCCAGAACTGCGGTGATCTCTTCCTGCCAAGCTGCCTTCAGGAAGAGGTATATTTGTGTGAGTTTTAGAGCCCTAAAATTTGTTTAGAGTCATATTTTATGGGTATTTGAGGTGGCTATGTGGTAGGTGCCATACCTTGCTGCTCCTATGCCGCCATCTTGGCTCTGTCCCCTGTCAGTTGTTTTTCAAATGAGATATTTCACATTTTATTCTATTTTTTCCCCTTGTTTTGACTTTGCTTTATTGTTTCTTAAGATCTCATGAAGTTGTTAGTTTCCACATGCCCAATTCTAATTTTTAAGGAATCATTTTTTTTAGTGAATTTTTGTGCATTAGGCCAATTTTGTATTGTTAAGGTGTCATTTTTTTGTGCCTCTTTTACGAAGCTATTAATTCTCTTTTTGTAATTTTCTTGCATAATTCTAATCTCTTTTCCCTTTTTCCTTCTCTAGCACTCTTCTTTCTTTCATTGACTCTTCTAGGAATTCTTGTTGGCCTTGAGTCTAATTAGCATTTTTCTTTGAGGCTTTGCTTGTAGCTGTTTTCACATTGAAGTCTTCTTTTATGTTTCTGTCTTAGTCTTCTCTGCCACCATACTAGCTTTTTATGGCCAACTTATTTGTTGTTGTTGTTTGCTCATTTTCTCAGCCTGCTTCTTAACTTTGAACTTTATGTTAAAGTTGAACTCTGGTCACCTGGGGGTAGGGGGGAACTGTGCCAAGTTTCAGAATTTTCATGCTGCTGTTCTCAGAGTGATCTCTGAAGCTTACAAGTTTTCAATGCTTCTAAAGTGGTGTGATCTGGGGAGAGGTGTGGTCACTGCTGTCACAGTCTGTGCTTTGGTCTTTACCCAGGAAGACCCCTGTTTCTCTGCAACTACAAGTATTAGTCTTCCTCTTGGCTTTGGAATTGTGACCAGGTCCTCTTCTCTTCTGCAACTGCAAGTACCAGCCCTCCTTTAAGTCCTATGACTGTGACCAGGTCCCCTGTTCCCTTGTGACTGATCACAAGTGCTCCTCTCCTCCATGGAATTGTGGCCCAGGATACCTTTGGACTGAGAACTCCTGAAGATGCTGCTGCTTCTACTGCTACTATCTCAGGAACCTCCAAGGCCTAATATACCCTTGTTTCACTCCAGGCTGACACCCAACCTGGTTTCACAAATCTTTCTTGCTGACCTCTTAAATTGTCTTATGCTGCAAAAATGCCTCACTCTGACCTTTTTTTTTTTTTTAACTCTTCCACTCCAAAATTTGATTTAAGTATTATGTTAAAGTTGCTTGGAGGTGAATGTTGGGAGAATTCATCTAGGTTCTGGCCTATACTCTGCTATCTTGGCTCTATACCAGTGACTTTTTAATCGCCAAATCTAACAGCCTTTTCTCAGTCCTCAAGTATGACCTATCTGCTATATTAAATACTGCTCAGCACTCTCTCCTTTTGTAGGTTCTGTCTGTGTTTTTATGATGCTTGCTCTCTGGCTTCTCCTGCCTGACCACTCCTCTTCCATCTTCTCTGCTGCCTCATTATCCATATCATGTTCCCTAATTGTGAGAGTTCTCCAAGGTTCTGTTCTAGACCCTTTTCTCATCTCTTATATTATCTCCCAATAACTACATCAGCACCCGTGAGTTTCTATTATTCAAATGGCTCCCAGACATACATATCTAGTCTCATTCTTTTCCCTGACGTTCAGTCTTGCACCTCCAGCTGCCCATTGTACTTGGAAGTTGTTCATGTTGACTGGAGGTTCCAGAGCCATCTCAAAGACAGCTTGTACAAAATTGGATTCTTTATCTTTTGCCTCAAACTTCCATTAAAATCAGCAAAATGTAGACTTGGAAATGAGCGCTGACATGCTTTCTCAAGGCCTAAGCCTAGGACCCCTTTTACCTTAAAGATAATGGTTATTTCCCGGACTTAAATTCCTTATCTAGCAGGTTGGAGTAAGTTTTCATTGTACTGGAAGGAGACAGTAAATTCAGCTGCTCTTCTCTCCTCAGTAAGGACTGATCCTACTGACCTCAAGGTAAAAGTGGTCCTAGGCTTAAGTATATTGGTGCTCATTTCCAAGCATACATTTTGCTTATTTTAATGATAAATTAAACAAAAAAAAATTCCTAATAGAAAGTGTGTATTGTATGGAATTGAAAATTATGCCTGAATGAAGCATTTTTTTTTCGTAAAGGGAAAAGGAAGACAATATTTTGAACAAGAGTTAAATTGTACTATAAACCATTATGCTTTCATTGTGCAGAAAACTACCTGAGAAATTCAGAAATATAAATCTCAGAAAAGCTATTCTTAGAATAAAAAGAAAATTATAACTGGAAAGAATTGACACAATAGTCCAGATTATGCATTTCTAAAAATAAGTATGGCACCAAGCAATAAGGATTCTGAGATAAATATGTTGTGAACTACACAGCTAAGTTATTTGCATGATTCTTTGAGGGGGAAAATAATTCTTCAAGGGTGAAATAATTCTTTTTGGGTGAAAAACAGTATCAGGTCTAGAATATAGAGGCATAATAGAAATGGTACCATGCTAATCAGCTAATTTAAGTAGGCAAAATGTTGAATTTAATTGAACCTATTGAGCTGCTGAAACTAAAAATTGTTGAAATAAGATCATGGAACCATGAAATATCATGGTTGGAAGAGACCTCAGAAGTCAGTTAGTCCAACTTTTACCTGGCTCAAAACCCCATCTACATTATCCCTAACAAGTACTCAACCAACCTTCCCTTGAGGACCTCTAACAAGAGGAAATCTATCACTTCCTGAGGCAACCTATTCCGCTTTCATTTAGCTTTAATGTCTAGGAAGGAATTACTAATATTGAACCAAAATCTCTCCCTCTGCAGTGAACTCCCATTACTTCTAGACTGAACTCTGATCCAAAATGAAACAATCATAAATCATCTTTCTAGAGCTGTAAGAGATCTCAGAGGCCAATTAGTCCAACTCCTTCATGTTATAGTTGAAGAAAGGGAGGCCTAAGGAAGTTAAGTGACTTGTCCAAGGTCACACAAGAAATTGTCAGAGGTAAGGTTTGGCTCAGACTCCAGAGCCTATGTTCTTTCCACTGTACCCCTCTTCCTCCTAATATTTGCTCTATGTCAGCCATTCAAATATATGAAGACAACTTTTATTTCTACCCTATCTCCTCTGGGTCAGATATCCCAAGTTTCTTCAACAAATCTTCACATGAAAATGTCTGAAGGCCTTGTTATGGGAATCTGAACATCTTCCCTGCCCCTAGGCCCTTTGATAGGCTTAAGTGGCTCTGAGAACCTTCCCTGATTTGAAAGTATACTCTGCCCCCTAATAGGCTGAATGTGGTCACATGGAGTCTGTGGCGAGAGGCTTGTTCTTCAGGAATGCCTGTGCCTTATTACTTTGTGATTGGGCAGTGGGTCTAGAGGGCTGTGACATTCTCTAAGCCAGGAGAAGGCTATATATACTGCTGATGTGAGGTTTTGCTTTGGGGCTCACTTTGAGAAAAGTTGTGTGATTTGGCCAGACGAGACTCTGGGAAGCCATTGAGACCCCCAGCTTTGAAAAACCCAGATGTTGGTGCTTCCCTCTCTGGTAACTGACTAGGTATGGCTGTGATCGTCAGATGGTTGGAAGGCCATTTGCTGATCTGTTTCTTTGACTGCTTGTAACTTCTGCTTGTAACTTCTGTTTTTCATCTGTTTGTATTCTTTAAAGTTCAGGGTACTGACTTTTTCCCCTGAGCTAGGTAAATGATATATGTTTGATTGATTAAAGTAAGACTGTTAAACCATTCTGAGTTGCTTTCTTTTAGAAAAGCAGATCTAAGAACCTGTGCTAGCAGCCGCCCTGGGTATGCTAAGGTGCTTGCTGATACAGGCCTTTCACTCTCCTGATCACCTTCATCTAGACATTTATTCAATGAGCTTCTTGAAACATGTTTTCTAGAACTGATATGAACCTCCTGATATGTTTATATATATACATTTATATACATACATATACATATATGTTTATAATACATATGTACTTTTCTCAGCACTGTAAAGCAGGATTACTGCCACCCATCATGGACAATAGTCATCTTTTAATATACTCTAATATAGTCATTTTAGTCTTGTGGGGACATTGTGTCATACTATTGACTCATCCTACTGTATCCTACTGTGATGCCAATATCATTTTCAAAATAAATGATATGTAACCATAGCTTTCTTCTTGGGACAGCTAGGTAGTACAACGGATAGATCAAGGAGTCAGAAAGACCTGCCTCCTTGTAATCATTTACATCTGCTCTATAATTCATAGATCCATTTAACAAACCCCAATGCTCTCCTGCTGATGCTCTGCGACACTTAACTCTCCCAGAGAGTTCCTGTTCCCAATATGAGAGATGCCTTTGGTTCTGAGCTCACTCACAGAATAGAGATAATAGGCATGTCTTGAGACCAATGAGTGATTCATTTCTGAGCTCAGGTCACAAGCTCCACCTACTTGCAGAAATATACTTTGATAATTTATCATTCAGACATTCTCTTGGGGCCAGTGGTTCTCTTTCCTATTATAATGATTGCCCTATACCTGCCACTGACACTGAATCTGTTTCACCCTCTGTTTTTTTTTGTCTGTTTCTTGATTTCTGCCAGGTCACTCGGTTCCGGGATTGACCCCTTCACTTGATGGTCCGGTTTTGACTCTTTATTATAAATAACCATATTATGCTTAACACAGCCTTAATGCCTCAGCAGGTAGAGCCTGGGCTTTACCTCCTGGTCTTTATGTCCATAACTGACAAGATTAAGAGCGAATCTTTATTCTCTATTCTCTTATTCACATTTTTAAAAACCAAAGCCTCCTTCCTTCATTATAATGGTTTGTAAGTAGAAATGTTGGTTTTCATTTGTTTGTTTTTTGCATGTCTACAAGTGCATTTGATTTTCACAAGTACTATACTTCAGGAAAGAAATCAGTACTTTCCTTTAATAGGGCATAAACAAAATTCAAGAACATAAGGCTTTGCTTAAAATGCTGTATTTAATGATTACTTTTGGCAATAGGATTTTTCCCTGCTATAGATATTAACTCTCCATAGCAAGGGAAAACATATTGTTCATTGTTGCCATATGTATTTCAAGGGTGTGACACTAGTGTTAAGACAGTAGCACAAAAATCTCTAAGAAAATAACTTTTTCCTCCAGTTTTTCTATATTTTTCTTTCACATACAACCCTCAAAGGGAGTTAGACTAGGAACCAGTGTTGGTAGAGATAATGGAGTTGGAATTATTCTCCCTTTCTCTTTAGGTGAATTTTTTTTTAACTGAAAAAGGTTGAGTCTTACTCGGTAACTTCTTATTCCCCAAGAAGGATAGACAAACGTTTACTCCATCCTGGTCTCCCCTGGTTACTGGAATTGGGAAAAAGTAGACAGAACAAAGATTATACAGGGAAATTTTGGTCAGGCCCCTCTGAAAGGTCAGGAAGGTTTTAATGGTACAACATTTCTCTATGCCTATATAAATCTGATGTTCTTAAGCTTTGTACCTTACATAGTTTGATTTCGAGACAATAGTTTAGAGTCAGAAAAATAATCCTGCTGGATTTGGAGGTAGAGGAATTGCATTGACACTCTGTGTAATTCCATACAAGTCACTCAGCCTTACATGCTCTCTTTTTCCTCATTTATAAAATAAGGGAACTGGATTAGCTTATCTCTAAGTTTCATTTTAGTTTTTTTAAGTGGTTTGTTTTTATTTTTCAAGCAACAAAGATTTTTAAAATTATATTTTTATATAATTATATTCACATATAATTATATATAATATATCATATGTAATTATATATTATATAAATAATTATATTTATATAATTATATTATATTTAAAATCATATTTAAAAAATTAATCTGAACCATCTTTAGCCCAATCAGACTACTTGGCCACCCCTAGACCTTTCCCACAGTCTGTCTGCATATAAGATCCATCTTGCCTCCACGAAGGTGCTCAGATTCAATCTGGCTCACTGGCATTAGTGATACAAATGCTCAGATTCCTTAAGAGTCTACCCAACATGGCAGATCTTTAATAAACTTTGTTTTGCTTTGGCTGAAAAAACAAATTAATCTGACCCACCAAGTACTAACTGTCCCCCAGTGAGAAAATTTTTAAAAATAGAAATAGAACAAAAAATCCTTCATTATATAGCTACATAATTCAGCCAAATAAATTTTCATATTACCCATATCTGAAATTCTGGTTTTTTAAAGTTCATCACCTCTCTGTCAGGAGGTGAATGTTATGTTTCATTTTTACCTTACAGCTCTAAATCTCTTTTTCTTTGTCATTCTTTCCCCAAATTCCTAAATAAAGCTCTTTCTTAAGATGGTGGATTTATTAATGTCCTGCTCAAATAAGAAATGGTATTGGGCAGGATTCTTCTAGCCATAGCTAGATAGTAGATAATCTGAAAAATACCTAGGGGTGTTAGTGGAATGAAATTTAATATGAGTCAAAAAGATAATCTGATAATCCAAATAGCTATTGTGGTCTTGGGTTGAATTAAGAGAGAAGCACAACTTCAAGGAATAAGTTGGTGCTAGTGACACTGGGGAGCATTGAGGTACCACAGTGGATAGAGCCCTGGCCATGAAGTCAAGACAATCTGCGTTCAAATCGGGCCTCAGACACTTGATGGCTTGGTGACCCTGGGAAAGTCATGTAACCCTGTTTGCCTCAGTTTCCTCATCTGTAAATAAAAAAAAGCTAGAGAAGAAAATGACAAGTATCTAGTATCTTTACCAAGCAAATCCTAAATGGAGTCATGAAGAATTAGACATGATTGAAATGACTAAACAAAGATATCAACAACATTTGGCCTTAGAAGGCAGAATTAGGAGCTGGTATGGAAGTTAGATAAAAGACTTGTGGAAGGAAAATCTTCCTGAAAACTTAGTGTTATCCCAAAGTAGAATAAGCTGCTTTGGAAGGTAGTGGATATGTTTAAGTACAGGCTGAATGACCACTTGTTGAGTGTATTGTAAAGGGCAATCTTTTTCCAGAGTAAGCTGAACTAGATGATTTCTGTGGTCTCTTCCAAAGCCAAACTTCCATGATTTTATAATTTCAACCAGTCCTCAAGTATTTGTTATATTTTGGCTTTTAAAGCTTTTTGCAAACTGGTCCCTTCCCATCTTCCCAGTCTTCTACTTTGTTTCCCCCCACAGAATCCACAATCCAATCACACTGGCCTCCTTCCTGTTCCTTGCACAAAACACTCTATCTCCTGACTCCTGGTGTTTTCACTGGCTGTCCCCCAGTAATGTTAATGGGATATAAGATCTTCTCTGCCCATTAATAGGCCTCACATGGAGCCCATTAAGGAAAGCTTGATTAGGGGAGGCTTATTTTTCCAGCAAGGCCCACACCTTTTGTTACTTTGTAATTAGGCAGGGGGTGACAAGAGTTGTGATGCCCTCTGACCCTGAAGAAGTATATTTACAGAGTAGAGAAAAATTAAAAAAAATATCATAAACTGAAATATTGGAACTTAAATACAAAGTTAGAAAGAAAAAAAGCATGTCATGTGCATAGCAGAACATAAGAGAGAGGTTTCAAAATATGTAACAATAAATTTTCTTTTCAAGAAAGCCTGTAAGATAAATAATATTCAGTGTTTTGAGAATTGTCCATCTTTTCTTTGCTTCCTTGTGAGTTTTCTTTTTTCATTGCTGTGTGCTTTTTACTGATTTATTATAGAACACAGGAATATTTTTGCATCATGGTGTGGTGAAGAATTACTCTCTTGTTAGCAGTGTATGAATGATCAGGTAAGGTCATGGCTCTGTACCAATTTAAGTTTTACTCTTTGTTGTTGCTTAGTCATTTTCAGTCATGTTCAACTCTTTATGGCCCCATTTGGGGTTTTCTTGGCAAAGATACTGGAGTGGTTTGTCATTTCCTTTTCCAGTTCACTTTACAGATGAGGAAATAGAGGCAAACAGGGTTAAGTGACTTGCTCAGGGTCACACAGCTAGTAAGTGTCTGAGGTCAGATTTGAACTCAGGATGATGAAGTCTTCTTGACTTCAGGCACAGCCCTCTATCCTCTGCACCACCTAGCTGCCTCAAGTTTTACCCTGAAACCTACAAAAAAGCCTCTCTGTTGGAAGCTTGGTAGGCTGATAACAACTCTCTAATTCCCTGTGTACCTTTGGACAAGTTGTTTCTCTTCTGTGGACACTAGTTTTGTTATTTGTAAAATGAAAGGGATGGTACTGCACGATCCAAATTTCCTTCTGTCTCTAGGAATTTTTGTTGAAGTGGTATGGTGTTAAGGGCATATGATTTGAAGTTCAAAGGCCAGGGTTTGAATTCTGCATCTCTTAGTTTCTACCAGTGACACTTTAGGCATTTATTTCCACTCTGTAGCCTCTAGTTTCTTCATCAGTAAAATCAGGAGATGAGAGTAGAGACCCTCGAAGGTCCCTTCCAACTCAGATCTTATGATCTTGTATGGTCTACACACACACTGTCTGCATAGTATATTAAAAATGTTATTGAAAGAAAAATTTAACACTTAAATGGGGTATCTAGGCAAATAAAAACAATTTTGACTCCCATGATTCCCATAAGTATTCCCCAAAGGAACTCAAATTGTATCAGTTACTTCCATGAAATCTGACTCACCATGAGAAACTTTCACAAAGTCATGGGTACTATCCCTCATGGGAATGGTCCTCCTGTTGAGAGAGCCTGCTCCCTCATCTCCTAGGCCTCTGCTGGCTTGATGTAAGTCAAATAAACACTGCACACAGAAGGGCTGCCAGCACAGGTTCACTCTTGATCTGATCAGACAGGAAAGACACTAAGAGGGGGTTAATAATATTACTTTATTCTAGTCTAGTTTTCTCAGAAGAAGATTGCTCATGATGGGAGGACAAACTCCTACAGCATTCTCTAATCACCCTTTTCACAGGGGCCAGCAAGAAGGGGGGGGGGGCGGCGCAACTACCCCTACGTCGTGATGGGGTCAGTTGAGACAGGCACAACTAGTGCATCCTCTAAGTCCCCTCAAGCTTCAATGGGAGCCAGTTAGGGCAAACACAGATTCCTCCCAAGTCTTAATGGGGGCTGATCAAGGCACACACAGCATTTGTGCATTCAACCTTAAGGTTCCCCAATCACTGACCAATAATCACCCATTTTAGGAGGGCAACAGACAAAGAAGGCATACTGCCAAGGGGTGACTTCATAAGGTATAATAGTAATGTAATTTGATCCCTTTGTATTGGCAAAGCTAACAGGTACTTAGCACTTAGTAATTAATCAAGCCTCTGTTAAAGAAATAGAAGGTATAAATCCCTGTTGCTGATGTAACAGGAAGGGGTTGAAACAGGAAGGAGCTAATGCTGTGTATATATTATGGAGAAGCTCCTGCTGGGTAAGACAGATCTTCATGGAGCCAGGTTCTGGAGGCTGAGGAAGAGAGGCCCAGGCTGAAGAGAATGATTTTTATTTTGAGAACCTGGATGAAGTGATTTTGATTCTGGAAACTAGCTGAAACTTTTACTGAGTGTGAGGGTCAGCTGGAGCTGCTGAGGATTTCTGAGGATCAGCCAGAGCTTCAGAAGACTGAGGAAGCATGACTGTGGTGTCAATATTTAGTTGGTTTGTTAAGCCTTGACTTCCTGGGAACAGAGACTGTGAAGGATTTAAGGTGGACTGGACACTGTGAGCTTCAGTGTGGAACAGGGACTGCACAGAGAGCTGGACAAGGAGCTGGGAGCTGTCTGCCTTTGAACACAAGTGACAGTTTAGTGAATCCAGGTAGGAGCTGGGACCATAGAAGGGGATCCAGGGAATCTCAGAGTCTGCCTCAGGTCAAGATGAAAAGATCTCTCTGTGGATAGTGAGTAGTGACTGTAACTTACTTATGACCTTGAAATTGTAACTTATTTGTGACTGAGTATTTTACACTACCCCTTAAGAGAGTGCTGAGTAGTGACTGATATTGTAACTTAGTGTGCCCCATGAGTGGAGAACTTTGACTTTTGTATTTTGTGACCCAAGCCTCCTTAAAGATGATTGAATTATTGAGTTGATTGAATGACTGAATTGACTAAATGATTATACTTTGTTCAAAACTATGTGACCACTGTGGTAAAAACTATGTGGGCATTTTAGTGATAAGTTGTTGTGAATGCTGTATTTTGATTATCTGTGGTAAGTTGTAACATTGTGAATGCTGTGCTTTGATTTAGTGTGAATGTTTTGCTCCGATTTGTTATGGAATAAATAGAGTGTTCATTATACTGTATAATCAGAACCTTGAAAAGCTGTTCACAGTAGCATTCTTCTGGAAAGCTGCTTGTGCTTGCCTTTACATGAGATTACGTTAAGTTTTAGCCTTCTCATGTCAACTCAGCACAGCACACATGCACTACATGTTTATGACTTAAGCACAAATGTTTATACTGTTGCAAAGTTATATAAAGATACATAAGCATGGTGGAGATGTTTTGAACCATAACTGTGGGAACTCATACCTAACACCTGGGAACAAGAGATTGTTTTGGCTATGGATCCTGGGAAACTGAACTCTAAGAAATAATAACAAAAATCCACTTTACACACACTAAAGTCAACCTTACTTACACCAACATTCAACTTACTTACACCTGATTGATTGCACTGTCGTCTATAAGTGGAGTTGAATGTCTCCTATTAGCCATACAGAGGAGATTCAAATCTTCCTAGAATTCTGGGTTTTAAAATGGGTTCCAAGGAATTCCTGTCCTGATACTGCTGCTAATTATAGCTTACCACCCCCCTCCCCAATATCTAGCTGTTATGCACAGTTGAAAATTTGAATGCTGTATTGTCCAATTACAGTTAATAATAATAAAAATCATTTACATAATACCTTAAAGTCTGTGAGGTACTTTACAAATATTATTTTATTTTTTCCTCACAACCACCCTGGGAAGTAGGTATTATTAGTATCCTCATTTTACACATAAGGAGACTGAAACAGGCAGAGGTTAAGTAATTTGCCAAATTCATATATCTAATACCTGAGTCTGGATTTGAGTACAGATATTCCTGACTCCAGGTCCAGCGCTCTCATCACTGAAACATCTACTGGCCTATTTATCTTTAAGAAAAAAGAAACATATGGAATGAGATCCTGAAAGCAAAAGCACATTGGAAGTTCTAGATTCTTTTAAATAGCAATAGAAACCACAAATAACACCACAAACAAAGTGAACTAATCCAATAGCATCGTCATCATCATCATTAACAACAATAACAACAAAAATAACAAATGTAACAAATAACAACAAAACAAATAACAACAGTGAAAACCTTATTGTAGCAGTGCAATAAGAGATCAGAGGCGAGAAAGAGAACTCCTAAAGGGACAGGATATAGAAAATGTCTTCTTTTCAATATGTTGGCTAGAAGCCCAACGCAACAAAAAATGCAAGTTTAGTCAAATATAAGAAAGAATGCTTGGAATATAATGAATGACCACTGCGTTAGACATCCATGGAGATAACTGAAACTGCAAAATTAGAAAATGTCAAAGCCAGATGAAAGCCATAATTATTAGCTCCAATGCTTTACAATAGCATATGAAATACTAACAAAACACTTGGCCAGTTTCTTCTCAGAATCAATGCCATCTTTCTTAACATAAGGCATCACCTATCTACTACCAAAAAATAAAACAAAAGAAAATAGCATCAAACTCTCCAAATATAACCCATCAATTATATGCTTGGGTTTTATGTGCAAAAAGCACAAGTCTGACCATATTACACCCCACTCTTCTACTCAATAAACTCTAATGGCTCCAATGATCCTCCAGGATCAAATATAAAACCCTTTGTTTAATGTTCAAAGCCCTTTATGAGCTATACCCCCCCTCCATATTCTTTTCTATTCTTCTTACACATTATTACCAACCACATAATCTCTAATTAGTGATGCTAGCTTATTTTTGTTCCTTGCATTAGACCAGGGGCAATTTCTGATTCTGGGCATTTTTACCAAGTGTCAATCGTGTCCTACCATGCTCTCTCTCCATCTTTGCCTTCTGGATTCCCTAGCTTCTGTTGGTCTCAGCTAAAATTCCACCTTCTACAGGAAGCCCTTTCCAATGCCCCTTAATTACAGTGTCTTCCGTTTGTTGATTATTTCAATTTATCCTGCATATAGATTATTTTTACATTGTTGTTTGCTTGTCTTCTCCATCAGGCTGTGCGATTCTTGACAGGAGGGATTGTCTTTTACCTTTCTTTGTATCCCCAGAACTTAGCATAGTGCCTGCCCCATGCTAGGCATTTATTAAATGC
>JAQQSV010011060.1:0-13107 GCA_028646515.1 Pseudochirops corinnae | reverse complement strand
TTATTTTCTTCAGTATTTTTTGGGGTCTCCTTTAGCAGGCTGTTGACTTGCTTTTCATGATTTTCTTGCATTGTTCTCATTTCTCTTCCCAATTTTTCCTCCACTTCTCTTACTTGATTTTCAAAATCCTTCCTGAGTTTTTCCACGTCATGTAACAAGTTCATATTTTTCTTGGCAGCTTTTGATGCTGGAATTTTGCCTTTGTTGACTTCATCTGGTTCCATGTTTTGATCCTTTTTGTCCCCAAAGAAGGACTCTATGTTTTGATTGTGCTTCCTCTGCTTGCTCATCTTGCCAACCAAATTACTTGTTTTTTGAGCTCTTTGTCACAGTAGAACTCTGTTTCCAGAGTGGAGAGAGCTTTGTCCCAAATCACGGGTTTTCACAAATGTTGCCAGAGGTCTGAAGTGGGCGCCCTCTCTATAGCCACCACAAGCTGTGGCATACTGACCACACACCCCAGGACCACCACCTAAGACCATGATCCAGATCCAAGCAGGAGCAATTACTCTGTGAATGGTTGCTTGCTCCCCCTATGATCTGCAGGCCAGGAGCTCCAAAGGCAGCCACGTGGCAGCAGATGCAACTGCAGCTGCCACTGTGCTTCCATCACTGCAGGAGCAGAGGCCGGACTGTGCTCTTCTGTCACTCAGTTCCAACAGAGTTCTTCACTGATCTTTTACTTTCTTTTTGGTGTTTATGGGTTGAGAAGTCTAGAAACTGCCACAGGTGCTGGTGATTCACTCTCCTGAAGTCTGCTCTGGCCAGTCTGTGCTGCTGGTTGGGGGCTGCCCTGGGTCTCAGACTGTGTGGCTCACACAGAACTGTGTTTTGCTCCCAGTCTGGTGCAATATACCCTTCCTATTGGCCTGTCAGGCTGCCTTCAGCAGGAGATTTCTTTCTTTCTATTACTTTGTGGGTTCTGTGGTTCTAAAATTTGTTTAGAGTCATATTTTACAGGTATTAGAGGTGGTTGGAGTAGGAGATCAGGCCAAGTTCCAGCCTCTACTCTGCCTTCTTGGCACCCCAGCTGGCAAAGTTTTTGCAATAAAAGCTAATCTAGTTAACAAGCTTGTATGCCTTTCAAAAGGAGGGAATGACAGGCTCATGACAATTGCAGTAAAGCACCACACCATCATCATTAGTGCGTATACTCCCACCACAGTGAACCCTGATGAGGTCAAAGAAAAAGCATTATGAAGAGCTGGAGACCCACATAATCAATGTGTCTAAAGAGGAAAAGCTTATAATTCTGAATGACTTTAACACCAGAGTAGGCACAGATCATCGGACATGGCAGGGATTCCTTGGGAGGAATGGAGTAGGAACCAGCAACAACAATGGTCAATTAATACTGAAGACTTGTGGGTCTCATGATTTCATCACCAACACTTTCTTCCATTTACCTAAATGCAACGAAACTTCATGTATGCACTCTCACAGTAAACACTGACACTTAATAGACTATGTCATCACAAGGAGAAGAGACAGAGAGGATGTGAGAGTGACGGAGACAATGTGTGGCACAGAATGCTGGACTGATCAAAGATTTATCTTCTCCAAGCTAAATATTAACATTCAACAAAAGCAGCAGCCCAAATGAAAGACAACTGCCATGCGACTTAATGTAAACAGATTAGAGTGCTTCTCTGAGTATAAACATTTTGCTGCTAACTTTCAGGAAAAATTGAGCCAACACACAGTTGACAACAGTGGAGAAGAAAAGGAGTAGATGACTTTCAGAGATTTAGGGTACAGCACTGCATTTACTCATCTGGGCCATAATGGTCCCAAACATCAAGATTGGTTTTATGAAAATGATGAGTAAATTCAGAAGTTGCTAAATAAAAATCAAGAGCTCCATAGAAGACAGCCTTTAATTCCATCAAAAGTAAAATGCCAACAAAGTTTAGAGTGGTGTAGGATTCTTGGCTCAATAAGAGGGCAGATGAAATTCAGTTTTATACTGATAGTAACAATACAAAATGCTTTTATTTTGTCTTGAAAGCTAATTATGGGCCAAAGACCTAGAGTGTATCTCAGCTACTCAGTATTGATGGAATCACATTGATTAGTGCATGGGTTCTGGAAAATGGATGATGCTCTCATGTCAGCAGTGGAGTCAAGAAGGATTGTATGTTTCCTCCCAATGGTTTTTAGGATGATGTTTTCAGTGATATTGTCAGACCCTGTTTCAAGGAGAATGAAAATGACATCAAGATCAGTTACTGCAATGATGGTAAACTATTTAACTTGAAAAGGCTTCAAGCTAAGACTAAAGTGGGGGAAGAGTTGGTTGTGACTTTTTGTTTACAGATGATTGTGCACTCAATACAGACTGTGAGGCTGAGATGCAGCAATGTATGGATCAATTCTCTGCCTTTTGTGGTACTTTTGACCTGATAATTAAAAAAAAAAACCCACAGAGGCTCTCCTTCAGCCAGCATTGCACCATCTATATGTGGAACCATTAGTTGTAGCAAATGGAAAAATTTTGAATGCTGTGGATAAGTTCACTTATCTTGGCAATATGCTTTCCAGAGATGTCCACATAGATGATGAGTTTGATACATACATTGACAAAAACTTTGGGAGACTCCAAAAGAATGTGCGGGAGAGAAGAGGTATTAGACACCCTACCAAGCTAAAGGTCTTTAGAGCTGTTGTTCTAATGTCATTGTTGTATGCTGTGAAACTTGAACAGTATACAAACCTCATGCTAGGAAACAACCATTTCCGTAGAATTCTTAGGATGATTCTGAAGATTTCAAGGTACCAGATACTCAGGTCCTTTCTGGAACTAAATTGTCGAGCATTCAAACTCTAGCAACCCTGATGGGCTGGCTATGTTGTTGAAATGCCAAATGTAGGTTTGCCTAAAAAACTATCTTACAGAGAACTCACACAAGACAAGTGTTCACGTGGAAGTCAGAAGAGGCAATAGAAGGACATTGTGAAGGTCTCTCTGAAGAATTTTAGTATTGATTAAGAAACAAAGGACACATCATTACAGGACTGCCTAACACGGCATGCCCACAACAAAGAAGTTGCTGTGCTTTATGAGCAAAGAAGAATTTCAGTAGTTAAAAAAATGTGAGATGAACAAATTTGGAGACACCTCTTCTCCTAATGTTTATCTGGACTATTTTTACCCAAACTGTGGTAAAGTCTTTAGAGCTCATATTGGTCTAATCAGCCACAGTCAGACACACTGTACCTTTACCCAAACAACATTATAATGTCATTTTGGTCCTTTTCAAGCACAAAGGACAACCAACCAAGTGCTAAATAAATGCTTTTTGATTAATTGATTAAATCATTAAGATAAAGCAGTGATAAATGAATTGATATACAATAGGAAGAGAGCCATATTAAGGCTGACATCATCCTTATGAATGAAATCATAATGCATAAGGAAGCTATAGCTAAATAGAGAGACTGTTCTTAGCTTCTTCTTGTCAGTATAAATAAAAGTCAGCAGAGTTTTTTTTTTTTTAATGTATGCTGTGTGATAACTGGACTTTTAGAAGATGAAGAAACTCACAAGGTCACCATTCCATTAGACACTTGACTACCTAACTTGGTGATACTTATTATAAGTGTAAATAAAAAGACAGTGAAGTAAATCACAACTTAATCAACATCTGTTGCAGAGGATGAAGAGGAAGAAACATTCTGCTTAAGAACTTGGTATCTATCTCAAGGTCGAATCAATATATGACTTCAGTGTGAAACAAGACAGAAGGGAGGACAACGAAAGATACATTGGAAAATGTGATTTGGGATTAAGAAATAAAAGACTCCAAAGTCCTATAGACTATGAAGAAGACTTAAACATGTAAATCATGAATGCTTTCTTCAAAAAGACAGCCACATTATGAGTATTAAATGATTTCACAAAAACTTAAACTAATTATATCTAAACAAATGAGAAACTACTTAGAGCAAAAAATTGAAACTGATATAAAATTGGAAGGATGTAGATGAGAAGTGAACATAATTACAATACCTCTAGTCCAATCAATTTAACTGACCTGTTCTCTCTCTAAAATGAAAAATTGATACAAAATAAAGATATCGACAATTATAATCACCATTTCTTAGTGAAGGTTGAGGATGTAAAACAATCACCAGAACAAGAAGGCCAAGGGAGCTGAGAAACTACCTTATTAAGGAAACATTTGATCTTGCTAGGAGGAGAAACATGAGAACTACAGATTGCCTTGGTTTAGATTATAAGCTCAATTATAAAGCACTGTGGAAAAGGATGGTAAAAGAATAATTGCTTCACGAGGCAAGAAGCTATGCCATACAACGTCCTAAAACATAAAATATATCTTTCCTCTTTCCAATGGTCTTCTTTCAAGTTAAATTAATAAATACCACTCTAAAATCATAAATGCAGTTGTGCATTAACTTGAGATTCCTTATGACCCTATTTTATAACTGCTCAGGGATTTTCTATAACAATCCTTTTTTGAGCAACTCAGAGGCATTTATACTATGTGCTTACAGTTGGCTGCCATCAATTCTACTTAATACCAGTCAGCAAAAACCTGATCAGCTTTATTTCATGCTATCTGCTTCCTTTTGTGCCGTGCTTTTAAGGCTCATATCGTATTCATGCTGCCATTACCTGTGGCTGACTTGGCATTTCCAATGGCATTACCTATGATTTGGAAGTTAAAAGATGGTCAGCAACAAAAAGTCAGCTGTCTAATCATCCAGAGCCAAACCTTATGGCTGTATCTTATGGAAAATGCCTGAGGTCAGCGCTTGGTCTTCAGAACCATAGATCCAAGAGCTCCACTAGTCAGTCTAGGCTAAGCAAGGGAGATGTGGTGCTAGACTCTAGAGTCTAGAATAAGTTGTTGGTACTCAGCAAAACACAAAGAAGGTTGACTGATAAACCAGAATACGGATTAGGTAATTTACAATGGAAGTGTGGTATAGTTTAGTATCCTCTTTTCCTATTTGTGGTAGTGGAGGTAAAGGAGTTAGGTTTACTCAGGAGATAGGAGATAAGAAAGTTGCTCATTGAATACTAAGTTACAACAAAGGAAGTTATATGCTCTTAAAGAATATTTTTAGCCCCAGCCCTGGAGTCAGTAGGACCTGAGTTCAAATCCGGCCTCAGACACTTGACACACTTACTAGCTGTGTGACCTTGGGCAAGTCACTTAATCTCAATTGCTTTGTTTCCCCACCTCCAAAAAAAAAAAAAAGAATTTTCCTGCAAATCTAGGTTGCTTGCTGACGGATCCTTCTATGTACTACAGTGTTGGGTACCAGGACATACTTGGATCTCAAAAATGTCCCCTGGAGCTTCCTGTTAATACTCATCCTTCTTTAGAAGCAAGACTTAAACTTTCCAAGTAACTAATTTCATTTCTTTTCATGAAGACATAAAAGGAAGGAACTCACCTCTATACTCAACCAGGCTACCTCTTCTGGACAGTGTTGGAAAGTCTTATTCTTTATAAGAATGCCTCTTAATCACCACCCCTTATCCTTTAGCTCTCCTATTTCTAAACTCCATGCAGGATGACACCCTGCAACGATAAACATTGCCTTTTATACAATATTACATTGAATTATATCACTGATTCCCCTCCCTTTTCATCCCAATCCCCTTCCAGTCACATCCCACTAGGAGATTCTGGGAGTCTTCCTGTACAGCTTGTCTCAGTCTAATACATGGCATCATGGATTGTCAGTATCCACAAAGTAAAATTATCTCTGCTCTGAATTGATTAACAAAAACTGATTGGTAGCCTACTGTGTGCAGAACACTGTTGCTAGGCTTTGTGGGGGGCAGTAAGGGTTCTGAAAGGAGGAGAGGAAGGAGTGTATCCCAGTCACAGGAGAGAACTTGGACTAAATGCATGGAAACAAGAGATGCAATGTTGAATTTGAGGAACAACTAGTGGCCCAATTCATTTCTCTCATTGGATCACTGCCTAAAGAATCATTGGTAACTTTAGTGAAAGTAATTTAAGCAGCAGAGTGAAAAAACTAGATCTTAGAGGGTTAAAATTTAAGTGGGTCCTGAGAAAATGGAAGCAGGGTAAAGAGTAATTTGTACTAAGAGCTTATTAGTAAAAGAGAGAAAAACACAGGTGGATAGGGTTGGGTAGTTAGGAGAATCAAGCAAATTTCTTTTCTTCTTTTGTTTTTTAGGATGGTGTAGATCTCAGAGGTTTTGTACTATGATAGGGAATAAGCTATTACATAAGAGAGAAAAGGCAAATAAACAGTGAAACAACCTCCTGGAGACGAGTACAAGTGAGAGGACCCAAGGCATGAGGAAGAGTATCTTCCTTGACAGGGATAAAAGACACTTTTTTTCTTAGAGAGAGGATTAAAGAAGAAGCAAGTGCATTGGTGATGATGACTCTGCCAGCACTATTTGAGATCAAAGGGCAACATCATAGTCAACTAAATCAAGAAAAGCTTCCTGGAGGAGAGGACATTTTAATTGGACTCTGAGCAATGGTAAGAATGCAATAATCCTACCCAATCCAATAGACAGTTATTCAATGTGTTCTATGTGTCAGGCACTGTGCTAAGTACTGGGGATACAACTAATAAAAAGAATGAAAGTCCTTGCCCTCAAGGAACTTACAATCTAATATGGGGAGAAATTCAACAGGCAAAGAAGGGGAGGGAGTACTTTCAAGTTAACAAAAGTATCAAAGGCACAAAGGCAGGATAATAATGTGTAGGAAAGGCAGCTAGGTGGTGCAGTGGACAGAGCACTGGGCTTTGAATCAGGAAGACTACTCTTCTTGAGTTCAAGTGTCTGGCTTCAGACACTTACTAGCTGTGTGACCCTGGGAAAGTCACTTAATGCTTTTTTGCCTCAGTTCCTTACCTGTAAAATGAGCTGGAGGAAGAAATGGCAAACCACTCCAGTATCTTTGCCAAGAAAACTCCAAAGTGGGTCAGGAAGAGTCAGATATGACTGAAATGACTGAACAATAACGACAAAATATAGGGAAGAGAGTTACCTGAGGTAAGCCTGGAAAGATGATCTTAGAATATAAATTCCTTGAGGGTAGGGACTACGTGTTGCTTTTTGTATTTCTATCCCCAACACTTATTACAGTGTTTGGCATACAGTGAGTGCTTAATTTCTTTCTTTCCTATCTAACTTCTTTCTTTTCTTCCCTCCCTCTTTCTCTCCCTCCCTCTTTCTCTCCCTTCCTTCCTTCCTTCTTTTTTTTTTCTCTTCCTTGCAGGGTGGTGCTAGTTTGTGGAAGATTATAAATGCCAGGATTCCCAGAATACCAGCACAATACATTGTCCTTTTCTATCATGATCAGGGAAGCTCTGGCCTATTTGATTATTTTGGTTTGCAAGGCATCCTAGCTTATTCAAAATGGACTTATGAATACCTCATAACAAGTGTTTCCTCTTCCCACTATAGGACCAACTGACTTTTGTAATAACAATAGCAAAAATAACAATAAAAATAAATGGAGGCAGTAAAGCCTAGTGAATAGAGTGTTAATTTTGTAACTAGGAAGACCTGAGTTCTAATATCAGTTCTGGGACTTACTACTTGCACAACATGGGTAAGTCATTTAACCTCTCAGTTACTTCATCTGTAATATAGGGGGTGTGGGTCAGGGTGGGGGGGAAGACTGATTGCAGTAAACATTGAGGAAGAGGAAGATTTATTTCTAAAATTGTAAATTGCAACTATGAGCACAGAGTCTTATTGAAAAATTTTTGTTCAGGGTGGTTTGTGTCTTCAGTATTTACACATTGTTATATGTCAGTCAAATAGATTTTTGTCCATTTGTTTTTGTTGTGGTGGCTCAGCTACCACGGGAGCCTAACCATATAGTGTCTTTTTCAAGATCTAGTTTAAGAGACACCTCTTACATGAACCTTTCCTTTATTACCACCCCACCACAACTAAAAGATCTGATCTCTTAGCACTTTGTACTTTACTTAGCTGATATTAATATGACACTCTAAGATTTGCAAAATGCTTTACATTCATTATCTCATTTGTTCATTTTTTAAAAAAATAGATTTTATTGATATCTTTTGTTTTTATACTGCTTATATTCCCCCTTGTCCCCCCCATCTCATTTAATCTTTAAACCTAGCTCCTATAGACATTATCACTATTTTTATGTGACCCAGCTCTCAGAGCTCCTAAAAGATATCTTACTTAGTCTACCTTGGGAGATGACTCCTAGGATCAGTTTCCCTCTTTGGCCCGTTTCCCTCTTTGGCCTGTTGCCTCCCCACCCTGGAGTTTATTCTTAGGAAATGTCCAAAATGAAGCTCATATATAGTTTGCATCTTGCTTTCCCCAAAGGTGGATAATTTGGTCTGAAGCTCTATTGCAAGCACACAATGTAATAAATGCATATTGTATAGGACAACCTTTATTTTACCCCAAAGAAATCGTGGAAGATGCAAAGGGCTCACAGGAGCCCATAAAACAGATAAAGAAAACACATAAGGACTCACAAGAGCCCATAAATAGATAAAGACACACATAAAACCCTCAAAACAATCCCAACATTCCAGTGCATCTGTCTCTAATCCCACTGAGACACTCTGAGGGATTGAACTCTCCAAGGAAGATACTAAACAGCCATGATTCGCTACAATAGCCTGGGTACTGGAGAGATAGGAAAAATCCATATTTCTGGCTCCCTCCAAGACCCCAAAATGTGACTTTAATCCTTTTGCTGTAGGAGTCACATTGGTTACTCTTTTTCTTTCCCAAAGAAGGGCATTGTTCAGGAACTCCATAAGGGATCTTTCTTCAGAAGACTTGATAGCTCAGCACTCAATTTTGGAAATTGACTGGGGGAGAAGGGGGATGGAGTAAGTGTTTATATATCACCTACCTCATGCTGGACACTGCTCCTTGCTTTACAAATGCTTTGTTTGATCCTCACAACACTGGGAGGTAGATTTGTTTTCTTCTCCATTTTATAGCTGAGGAAACTGAGGCAAACAGAGGTTAAGTGGCTTGCCCAGGGTCATGTAACTAGTGTCTGAGGCTCGATTTGAACTTAGGTTTCCTGCCTCCAGGTCCAGGACTCTAACCCCTGGGCGACTTAGCTGTCACACAAGGCAATCCCTAAGGTTGTTAATAATTGAACTTCTAGGAAATAGAGTTTCTCTGGCCAGAAGGCTAGATTCTAGTATTACATTGCTTAGTGAGTTGAAATCTCCCCCTATCTTTGCCATGTCCATGCTCTACAGAAGGAATGATATACTCAAATGAACAGCCTACTCCGTGCTAGGCACTTTACAATTATTTTCTCATTTGACCTTCACAACAACTCTGGGAGGTAAGTGCTATTATGTCTTTTTATATTTGTTTTTACAAATGAAGAGACTGAGTCAGGCACAGTTGAAGTGCTTTGGCCAGGCTCACACAGTAAGACAGTGGCTGAGCCTGGATTTGAAATCAGATGTTCCTGATCCCAGGTCCTGTGCTCTATTCACTGCACCACCTGGCTTCCCTTCTCAGAGGAAGTTCTGACTCAGCAACTTGCCTGTGTTAGGTTGGTATGCACCCCGCTTCAGGACTTGAGGCATCTTTCCTGCGGTAAGATTAAGCACTGAGCATGAACTAGAGTGAACAGAGAATGTATGCCACATAAAGAAGCATGAAGGAAACCAGAACACAATGACCAGAAACTGGAAGCAGGTATAGAAGGGTTCAGTCAGAGGAGGCATCAGCATCTGATCCAGCTTGCTTGTGGAATTAAGGATTCAACTTGCTTTTGGAGAGGAGACCAAGATGAGTCAGGATTGCTCAGGCCCATGAGTAACCCCTATTACTTAGACATCAAATATCCAAGAGGCTTGGGAGTGGAACAATACTGGAAAAGACCGTATTTTCTGTCTGCCAGAACTACTAGGGGTGTGATTGATCTCTAGGTTTGGGCTTGCCTTTGGACAAAGAGGAGGTTTGGATCTGAGCCCCTGAACTGTGTTTTATTTGGGAACTTTGAGTTTGCCCTGTCTAGGAAGGAACCATGGGCACTCAGCCCACATGGAGTACTTAAATATATTTTATTTTATTTATTTATTTTTTATTAAGGAAATGTATAGAACTATGTCTATTTTCATGAGAAAATTCTCTTGAAACCCAGTGGGAATGGGAAAAGAAGCTTAATTTTGTTTTTTTTCCAGCAGGCAGACAGAGCAAAGGATCTAAATCCATACTAGACTAATGAGATAAGCTGTGGCATTCATAAAAGAAGTAGAGCTAGATAACAGAGGTAATCAGCTATTGGAGACAGGAGAAATTGCCATGACCCGGAGTACCTTCTGGTGTTGGGGAGAACAAATAAGAGCTATGAGCACATGACTGACCTTCATCTTGATTACTGAGCAGGCAACTGGTCAGCAGCGCTCCCTGGTGCTTAAATATGCATCCACACTAACGGAATCTCAGAATTGGAAAGAAGCTCAGAGTTCATTTAGTTAAATGTTACTTGATAAGGAAACTCTGCTATAAATCTCCCAGAAAGTGAGCATCCAACCTCCTCTTGCCAATCCTCCAGTGATAGTAGACCCAATACCTCCCAAGGGAGCCTACTCTACACTTTCAGACAGCTCTAATTCTTAGGAAGCTTTTCTTTCTCTTGAGTCAAAATCTATTTCCTTATAACTTCTACCCATTGCTCCTACTTTTTCCCTCTGGGAGAAAATATAATCCTTCCACATGATCACTTTTTCAGAATCATGAGGACTGCTATTGTTTGTCTCCTTTGAGTTTTCTCTTCTTGAGACTAAAACTCCAGTTTCTTCAACTGATGCTTAAATGTATAAAACTGATCTTTAAAGCTATAGATTTTCCTGTCTTGTGACATTGAGGACTGGTGTTTTTTTTAAAAATGTAACTCTGGATTGCCTAAATCCTTTGCATGTCAATAATACATTTTTTTTCAAATTCTGGAATATTCCAATATTCCAATATTCAATTTCATGTATTGAAGATCCATTGACTTTTCACAGAAACCTTGAGCAATGATGCCACTCTTATTTGTAGGCCATGAAAGCCAGTAATCACAGTCCACCCTAGATAATGATAATCACAAAATAGTGAAAACACTTTACATTAATTTAGAGATTTTAATTTTTTCAAAGTGCTTTCACATCTACTCTGACTTTATATCCAGAGGCTGCCTGGGAATCTGTCTCAGATTTGCAAATAAGGTCTGTCATAGGAACATAAAAGATAAGAAGAGAGATCTAGGACTTGAAGAGACTCTAGAAACTATCTAGTCCTACCCTCCCTCCCCCAGTTATTAAAAAAGAGAAAACTAAGCGTGAGAAAGGTTAAGTGACTTGTTCAAGATTACACAGATGAGCTCTGAGGCAGGATTTGAAACTCTTTTCTTTGATTCCAAAGTTAGCACCTTTTGAAAAAAAGTAGATACCATCTTCATGGGGTTTTCAGGAACATCTTGTTTTTCTCAACTATAATAATGGGTATAATTTACATTAGGTACAGCTAGGTATACAGTAGAAAGAGTGCTGGGCACTCTTGTTTGCCTTACTTTTGTCATCTCTAAAACGAGCTGGAGAAGGAAATGGCAAACCATTTTAATATCTTTGCCAAGAAAACCCCAAATGGAGTCACAAAGAGTTGGGCATGACTGAAAAGATGGAACAACAACATCATTTGTATCAAATAGCTTTCAGGTTTGCAAAACACTTTATAATTGTTATCTCGCTGTGCCAAGTCACCAAGTATTTAAGTGACTCATATTTACTAAGTTGAAGACATGGAGTTAAGTATTGGTGATACAAAGAAAGGCAGATAAAATTCCTGCCCTCAAAGAGCTCACAATCTAATGGGGGAGACAACATACAAATGACTATGTACAAAGAAAATATTATCTGTAGATAATCAACAAAGGGAAGGAACTATCATTTAAGAGGTACCAGAAAAGACTTCTCATAGAAGACAGAATTTTATCAGAATTAAGAGGTCAAGGAAACCAGGAGATGGAGATGAGAAGAAAATTCCAGGCATGAAGAATAGTGTATGAAAATGCAAGTGGTTGGGAGATGTAGTGTCTTGTGGAAGAACAGCAAGAAGTCCTCTGATGCTGAGTCTCAGAGTACCTGAAGGAAAGTAAGATGTTAGAATCATGGGAAGATAAAGGGCTTTAAATGTCTAACAGAGGATTTTATATCTAATCCTTAAAGTAAATACTGAGTCATTGGAGTTAATTAAATGGATGTGTGTGTTTGTGTGTGTGTGTGTGTGATGGTCACTTTAATAACTGAATGGGGAATGGATCTGAAGGGGGAGAGACAAGAATACCAACCTGAAGGCTATTGTAATAGTCTAGGTATGAAGTCATGAGGACCTGTATCAGGGGGTGGTAATATCAGATGAGAGAGAGAAAGGAGTGTTTATAAGAGATGTTAGGAAGGTAGAATTTGGCAACAAAACTTTGCAACAGATTGAATGTGGGAGGAGAGGGAGTAAGAAAGAGTGGAGAGTTGAGGATGATACCTAGGTTGTATACCAGGATGACTGGGTAGAAGGTGGTACCTTCAGCAGTAAGAAGGAAGGTAGGAAGAGATGAACAGCATGGGGGAATGATAATGAGTTCAGTTTTGGACATATTGGGTTCAAGATTCAGTTGAGTTTCAAGGCCCAAGAGTTTAATGGACATCCAGTCTGATATATCCAATAAGCAGTTGGAAATGTTAGAATGGAGCTCAGGAGAAAGGGTAGGGCTAGATGGATAGATCTGAGGTTCATCTGTAGAGATGATAATTGAATCCATATGAGCTGATGGGCATTCTTTCCATGCTTCCTATTTCATTTGTAAGAATACCTTGAAGTCTCTCCCTACTCCAAATCATCCTCCACTAGGTTACCAAATTGATTTTCCTAAAGGGTAGCTCTGCCCATGAGATTCCAACCCCAAGTCTATAAAATCCAAAGTCTCCCTATAAGTTTCTGAATCAATTATATTTGGCATATTTATTTGGAATTTAAAGTTCTTTATAACATGGTCCATTTCTACCTTTTGAGTTTTATTTGTACATATGTGTATAACATATGCATATATTATATATGTATAAGTATATATGTAT
>JAQQSV010011059.1:0-13107 GCA_028646515.1 Pseudochirops corinnae | reverse complement strand
AATATTATAAGCTGCCAAGAAGAAACAATTTGAATACTGTGGAAATACAATTAGGATAAACCCCAGCATCTGGCAGCTTCTACATTAAGGGATTGAAGGACCTGGAATATGATAATCCGGAGATCAAGGGAGCTAGGATTAAAACCAAGAATCACCTACCCAGCAAAATTGGATATAATGTTCCAGGGGGAAATATAGTCATTCAGTGAGGTGGAAGACTTTGAAACTTTCTTGCTGAAAAAAACAGAACTGAAAAGAAAATTTGACACTCAAATACAAGAAGCATGAGAAGGTAAACATGGAAAAGAAATCATAAGGAACTTATCAAAGTTGAACTATTTACATGCCAACATGGAAAAATGATAATCGTAACTTATGAAACTTTTCTCAGCATGAGGATAGGTGAAGGGATTAGAAATGTATATATACATATACATACACATATGTCTATATAGGAGGGTTTGTATATGCGTAGGAACACATCTGAGTGTATATATGAGTACATAGAGGGCACAGGATCAATTGAATAGGAAGGGACAATACTCTAAAAGGTGAAATTCTGAGGTGGGAGAGGGTTAGAATGAGAGGAGACAGGGAGAGACAGAATGGAGTTACTTATCTCATATAGAAGAGGCAAGGCATAACTGTTACAATGGAGGGGAAGAACAGGAAAGCAAAAGGGAAAGGGTCAACCTTACTCTCTTTGAATTTGGCTTAGGGAAGGAATGATGTAAACTCTAAACTGGGTATCTTGCCACACAGGAGAGTGGGGGGGATGGGGATAAGAGGTGGGATGATGGAGGGGAGGGAAGATTGGGGAGAGGGCAGTTAGAGGCACACACATCTGTAAAGGGACAGAGTAGAGAATAGAACAAGGGGGCGGTGCAGAATAGTAAGGAGGGACATATAATCAGTCTCTCACAATATGCACACTGTGGAGATGCTCTGAGTAATTACATATGTACAGCCTGTGTTTAATTGCCTGTCCTTCCATTGGGGGTGGGTGACGAGGGAGGAAGGGAAAGAATCTAGAATTCAAAGTTCTATAATCAAATGTTAAAAATATGTATGTATATATTATTATTATTATTATTATTATTATTATTAACTACATCCAACTGGGAATTAAGATATACAGACACTGTGGTAGGGAGATCCATCCTGCCCTACCAAAAAGTTAAAGGGGTAATGGGGGAGGACATAGGAGAGACCAGATTGATGGAGGAGTTATACAGTGGGATGGCTGTTTTGAGGTGTGGGGAGGAGAAAGATGGAGAGAAAATTTGTAACTCAAAATCTCATAGAAATGAATGATGTTAACAAGAAAATTAATAAATTAATTTATGAAACAAAAAAACAAAAAAATGACAAGCCACTTTTGGCATCAATCAGGGTAATTTATTCAATTACCCCCAGTAAACTCATTCCTGCCTCATCAAAAATAAATAAATAAGTAGAAGGTAAAGGGTGAATCTCAAGAGTTCAACACCTTTCAAGAGATTGGTGAAAGGGGGATTTTAATTGGGAACCCATCTCCTCTGGGAACCCAAACCTGAGCAAGATGACCAAGAAAAGAAATGCTGCTACTTCTGTATCACTCTGTAGATTTGGATACTCTCTAAATCTGTGTACCAGTCTGAGTACAGGTGTGTATTTTAAATGTTTCAATTCAAATTATTCCATAGAATGTGCATGTTTATTACCTCTGTCTCAGCTTCTTAAATTCTGAAAGAAAAGGTCTCATGTGAAATAAATATACCTGCTCCATTTGTCTCTGTGACTTCTCAGATCTCTTGAGAAAGCAAGTTGTTCTGCATTAAGTATTGGAGAAATTCTTTTCCTGCCTGGTCTTCAAATTATCTGATTCTTTGCAGAACTACTTAATTTAGGGAATGAAAGGCTAGTGTCCTTACACAGTCCCTAACCACTCCCTACTCACTCATTTAATCCACATCAATCTTATTCTATAATTAACCTTCTCCTTTCACTCTCCCAGCTACTACCTTCTCCATTTCCTAGTCTTTCCCACTCTATTGATCAGTTTTGTGTAGTCTCTCTCCCTGTTAAAACTTCCTTTTTAGTATTACAACTCCAAATCTTATTAGTTCTGTGACTTTGAGCAAGTGGCTTTATCTCTCTGATTCTTTGTTTTCCTGTTTGGAAAATGTGGAATAATACTGGGACCCCTAACCTAATGGGATTGATGTGTAGAAAGTGCTGTATAAAACTTTAAGGCACCATGTAAGTGGGTTTCTCGCTATTAATATTTTCTTAGTCATTGCTAGAGTCCCCTCCTTTAAACTTCTCCTTGGGATTTTGCTTTACTTCTGCCAGACTTACTCTGTGCTAGGCTCTTTTCAATTTGCAGGCCTCTTCCTTCAGTTAATCCATTAAATACTTCTTGTGGGTTGTTTTTGTTCTGTTTGTTTTGTTTTTGTTTTTGGGAGGGGAGAAGGCAGGGCAATTGGGGTTAAGTGACTTGCTCCCATTAAATACTTCTTGTTGTTGAGTCATTTCAGTTGTGTCTAACCTCTTCATGACCCCATTTGGAGTTTTCTTGGTAAAGATATTAGAGTGGTTTGCCCATTTCCTTCTCTAACTCATTTTACAGATGAAGAAACTGAAGCAAACTTAATAAGTGACTTGACCAGGGTCACATAGCTAGTAAGTGTCTGGGGTCAGATTTGAACTCAGGCCCAGCACTCTATCCACTGAATAGCTGCCCCAGAAGTATTTGTAGTGGCTACTTATCATTTGGATATTGTTATTTCTCTTATGACATCATTATCTTCTTAATCAATTAAAGCTCTCTGTTGTAAACTAGGCCTAACTCATGCTGATCTCAAGCTAGATTAAAATAAAATTAAACACTCATGGACCATTCATTTTTTTTTTTGACAGTCAATGTCAATTCCCTTTATTTGTGGCTCTGTTATTGTGATGATTACAGGTTATGTTGACTTCCATGGATTGTACAAGCAATAAAAGGCAGCCAGCTATGCTTTACATCATTGTTTCACACAAAGCAAATACAGAAATATCATATTACCTAATTTTCTATTTTAAAAAATTCCTATAAGCACAAAGCAGAATGCTGGAAAATCACCGAGGAAAGAATATGCATAGAGAAATATTTCTTACATCAAAAAAGTCCAAGAATCACAAAGTCTGCAGAAGCTTGATTGTTCAAATACTGCAGTATTGATTTAATCAGTATAAAATTGAAAGAGCTTTAGTTCTGTAATAAAAACTCAAATTTGGGATAGGGCGAACTTTAAATAGCAGCCAGTAAAGAAGGGAAGGGAAAGGTAGTGGGACAGGTGAACAGGCACATTGGAACTGTGGGGACACGTAAATTGACCACTGTCAAACCAGTGTAAGTTTCTTGGTTTCTCATGGAAAGCATTTTATCCACCTATTTTTTTCTGTCCAAACTTAAGTCCATCGAAGTCCAACACATTGTTTCAATTGTTTTTTTTTTTGCTTGGTTTTCTTGGTGACAATACAACCAAATAGTAAGTTTACTATTTCTCCTGCCCACTGTGGAAAAATTAGATGATTTCAAATACTTTCTTCAGCTCCACAATAAGTTGCCAGTCACTCTTCTGCGTTTCATCTCTGAACCAATCCTTCAATGCATCAATGGATTGTCGACTGATCTTACTAACAAGAATGTCTGTAGCTTCAAAATGTTTTCCACACATTTTTGGAGATCCTTCAGGAATAAGTTCTATTTTGACACAGACTTCTTGGCCCTTTTTTTGCAATATCCACTTGTTTATGGTTTACTTCAATACTTGTAACTATTCCAATCTCAACAAATTTTTTGCTAGGTACACACATGGGTGTGCCTTGTTTCACTTGACCTGCTTCAACAATTATACCCATCACTATTGGATCTCATGAACTGAAAATAAATTGGGGGAGTATTTTCATTTTACAGGGAAATACTGCAATATGTTTGAACTCTTCTTGCTTCTGTTTCTTATAGTCTTGCCTATATGTTGTGAAAGCATCAAACAAATGGTAAATAATTTCTGCACTAAAAATGTGGACTCCTAAACTATCAGCCATTTCCTAAGCGTCACGTTCAATTCTCACATTAAAGGCCAAAATCACTGCATATTGAGGATCATGTTCCAACATCACAGAAGCTTTCATAACATCTTTTTTATGAACAGGGACTATGTTAATTCCAGCATATGGTACTTCTGAAGTTTTTAAAAATTCAAGTAATTCCTCTAAAGAGCCCGATATGAATGCCTGAACATAGACACCTTTTTCTTCTAATTTGATAGCATTTAGTGTTTGCTATAATTCATGAATCAACTCATCTTTGAGAACTGGGACTTCATCCTCTTTATGAGCCACTAGAAGTGGCAAACCAGCTAATGTTTTCTCCAGGTCTTTTCCAAGAATCTTTACACCCTGAGTGGCCTCTACTTCTTTATGCTTTTCATATTGGTTCTTCACCCACAGCTCTTTCATGGGAGGAGGTAACAGAAGACCTCTAATCTGGGTTGCAATGGGACCCTCCACTCCAGGAACAATAATCGTATCTCTTTCCTTTAGCCATCCATTTATCAATATTACATCTATTGTGGTACCCATGGCAGGAAGTGCTTTCACCTCTATAACCTGGGCCCTTAGTTCTTCACATTGTGCCAGTCTCTTGCTCAGCATAATCTGAGTTAATTCAATAAGAAGTGCTATCAAACTTCCCATGCCATCTCCAGCATGAGCCAAGGTAGGTACCAAGGAGACAAAAGTACGAGGACCCTTATTCTCATAGAACAAAGCAGCATTCAGGCCCTACTGTGCAAACTCCACAATGATGGCCTTTGCCTGCTCCTCAAACTCATCCTTGGTGTTCGTCTTCTGTTTCCTTAAAGTTGCCGCCACATCTGAGTCTGGGCCTCTTTTTCCAATCATACAGTTGATAGATCTTATTGAGTGCTACAATGAAGGGGCACTTTTTAGATTTCAGTAGGTTGATAGATTCAAGCGTCTGTGGCTCCAAACCATGCATAATATCAACTAAGATGGCAATATCACAAAGTGAACTCCCTCTGTTCCTAAGATTGCTGAAAGACTTGTGGCCTGGTGTATCAATTGTCAGCATCCCAGGAATCTTTATGTTCTCTCTGTCAAAATTGTTCCCTATCTTGGTCTGTTCATTAACAGCTTCAAGGGGAACATTAGTGGCACCGATTTGCTGAACAATACCACCTGCTTCACCATCTTGTACATGAGTATGATGCAGCTTATCTAAAAGTTTAGCCTTTCCTGTGTCTACGTGTTCTAGTACACAGATAACAGGGGCTCTTAGTTTTTCTGTATTTACAGTTTTGCTATTTGCAAGTCTGTTTCTCAATCCTCCTTTTTGCTTTATCCTAGGCATGCTCTTCTTTAGTTTGATCATCATCTGAGTCATGCTCAGATTCAGGGCTAAGTTCTTTACTTTGTTTTTTATTTATTGATGTCTCCCCAGTATCTTTTTCATCTGAAACCTTTTCTTCTTCATCATCACTCTCACTTCTATCACTTTCTCCTTCATCTTCATCATCCTCACTCCCTCCTCCTCCTCCTCCTCCTCTTCTTCTTCCTCTTCCTCTTCTTCTTTGGAGTTTTCTTTTACTTCAACATGCACAGTGTTTCTTTCTCTCTTTCCTCATCACTAGCCATTGCTTCCCAATCATCCAAGCCAGTATCTTCACTTTCTTCTTCCTCTTCTGGTTCTACAAGAGGCAGGGACTCTTCTTTTTCTGGAATAGTTTGTTCTGTAACTTCCACTGGAACACTAACTTCTATTGTTACTTCTTTATTTTCTTGTTGTGACTGTGTTTTTTTCCTCTTTTTATCTTACTATATTGGCCTCTTCTTTGGCAAAGAATCTTTAGATGGCACTTCAACACCCTGAGCTTGGAGAAGTTTAAGAGTAGCCTCAGCTCTAGCTCTGGTTTCTCTCTGGGATTTCATTAAAAGCTTGCCTTTCTTTTTCAAGCATTCTTTCCTTTCTTTTTCTTTTTGCTTCCTTCTTTCTCTCTTTTCTTGCTCTAATTGTTCCTCTTCCTTACACTTGGCTTCTAACTCTTCAGGTCATCAGATGCTCTCCTCCTCTTCTCTCTTCTCTCTTTCTTCTTCTTTAAGCTTAGCAAGGGCTTCCTGCATAGCTTTGACAGTGGCTTTGCTGGGACCTTTTTTCTTTTCTTTCTCCTTTTCTTTCTCCTCCTTTTCTCCTTCCTTTTTTTTCTTACCTTTCTTCTTTTTGTCACTTTCATTATCATCAGCTTCTATGGTTGTGAGATTATCTCCCTTTTCTTCTGAGGCAGGAGTTGGTCCAGCATCAAGACCAACTCTGAATTTTAAAGCATCTTCCTCTGGTTTCTTGAGTTTCTTTCTGTTTTGTTTGCTCCTTTTTACTACTTTGAGACTCTTCCTTTTCTTTCAATTTTCTCAATTTTGCTTTTCTTCATCTCACTTTTTTCACTCTTGCTCTTTTTTTCTGCCTTCTTTTGTGCCGCTGTTTTTATTTTGAAAGAAGAGTCATCATCTTCATTCCCACTTTCAACAAGAAGAACTGATTTGGTTTTCTGATTCTTTTTCTGTGCTTTTCTAGACTGAGAGAAGTCATCAGAGTCATCACCACTCCTACCAGATGAATCTGCTCTGGTCCGGACTTTACTTTTTTAAATGATTTCTTCATCCTCTTCTGAACCATCTGCTTTTTCATTTGATTTCTGAGTTTTCCCTTTACCCTTCTTAGAAAGTTTATCAAAATTATCATCTTCACATCCAGAAAGGGGTTCTATTTTTGTTCTAGAGGTCTTTTTTGATTTTGACTCTTTCTCCTCTGCTTCTTCACTATCACCATTCAAGCTTTGTTTTTGATCCTTCTGCCCTTTCTTTTTTCTTTCTTGCTTTGAAGTACTAAATTCTTCTTCATTGTTTTTTACTGCCTTTACTGCAATAATTTCTTGGTCAATTTTGACTCTCTGTGCTTCTAAAGACAACTCTTCAAGCTCTTTCATGATATCATTCTCATCAAAATCTTTTTTCTTCTTATCCTTTTTCTTTTTACCCTTTGACTTCTGAGGTTCTTGTTCCTTGACAGCACCAGCCCCCTCTATTTCTGTAGCCACGGCTTCAAGATCAATATCATCCTTGGCACTGTTCTCATTCTTGTTCTTCTGCTTCTTCCCCATCGTGTGACAATGGCTTTTGTGACTCCAATACCTTCGTTTGGCCCCTCACTGACCCACAGCCTCCCAACTGGCTCAGCTCTCTGTCCTTCCTCTGTCACCATTGCTTTGGACCCGGCTCACCACTGGACCATTCACTTTTAAAAAAGTGTACTTAACAAGGAAAAAGTGCTTGGCAAGGTTATTGCACTGGTTGTGGTATATGTAGCCCCCTTGTTTCCCTTTTGGTCAGCAAGAAGTGCTAATTCATATGGCAATAGGACATCACTCATGTCTGACATTGACTTCTTCTGGGTTGGTCTTTTTTTTTTTTTACACAACATTCAGTTCCATGAGCTTTTAAGTTTTACATTTTTCTCCCTCTCTTTCCCCTCCCCCTAAGATGGCATGCAATCTAATAAAGGCTCTACATATACATTCATATTAAACATGTTTTCACATTAGTCATGTTGTGAAGAAGAATTATAAGCAATGGGATGAACCACGAGAAACAAGCAGCAAAACAAAAAAAGAGAGGGAACAAATAGTATGCTTCAATCTGCATTCAGATTGTAATTCTTTCTCTGAATATGGTAACATTTTCCATCATGAGCCTTTTGGAGTTGTCTTAGACCCTTACATTGCTGAGGAAAGCCAATTATATCAAAGTTTGTCATTGCACAATGTGGCCATAACTGTGTACAATGTTCTCCTGATTCTGCTCCCCTCACTCAGCATCAGTTACATAAGTCTTTCCAGATTTTTCTGAAGTCAGCCTGCTCATCATTTCTTATAGCACAATAGTATTCCATTATATTCATACACCACAACTTGTTCAGCTGTTATTCAGGTGATAGGTATCTCCTCAATTTCCAATTCTTTGCCACCACAAAAAGAGCTGCTATAAATATTTTTGTACATGTAGGTCCTTTTCTCATTTGTACGATCTCTTTGGGATACAGCCCTAGAAGTGCTATTGCTGAGTCCAAGTATATTGGGCTAGTCTTTTTGAGGCAAGAAGAGACAAGGAGGCCAAGTTAGCAACTCAAATCCTAGTTTCCTGAAACAGTCAAGTCTGGTGCACAGTTTTCCTGATTTGTAGGGGAAAATTAGTTTAGCTGAGTTAGCAGGTCCTTAGGAAAAACTAGCCCAGCCTATGTGGCATAGCATTAGTTGATGAGGAAGAGACATTAGTGACTTAACCCTAGTATCCTTGAGCCATTCAGGCTTCAGGGTCAGTTTCCATACTCTTTACAGAAAAGTTAGCCTAATTTATGTGGTAGGGGTCCTGGTAGAGATTGGTCCCACCACACCTTCTCTGAATTTAGCCTTCTCTATTGAATACCATATGTATATTTCCTGCCCTTCTTCTCTTCCTGGCCCCTAGCACTTGGACTTTGACTTTCATCACCTCTTTTCATATTATGATCCCATTTTTCAGGCACTTATTAACTGCTCACACATATACAACTTATTTAAATGATCTCTTTCCCCTAAAGCAGGTTCCCTTTTTTGAACACAGAAAATAGGTGACATAATTATATTTACTGTTTCAGATCATGAAAACAGGACTGAAAATGGAGAGTTAGCTTCAATGAGCACGAAATTTAAGAAGAAATAGAATCACAAATTGGGGAACAGCCATCAGAAACATTCCCTAGGGTCCTGCACATGGAGAAACCTGTGATTGTAAGAGTATATGGGAAATCCAGAAGGGAAATACTATAGAGGATAAGTGACATAAATGCAATGAATGTGGGAAAAGCTTCAGGAAAAATGCAGACCTTATTCAGCATCAGAGAATCCACAAAGTGGAGAAACCTTTTAAATGTGATAGCTATGAGAGAGCTTTCCATCAGAGATCAGATCTTTTTCATCACCAGAAAATCTATACAGGAGTGAGACCTGTGTGAAGAGTATGATAAAACTTTCAGACATAGATCAGTCCTTGTTCAACATAATAGAAATCACACTGTGGAAAAACCTTATAAATGGAATGTGGGAAAAAACTTTCAGGCAGAGTTCAGAATTTATTTAGCATCAGAGAACACATAGCAAAGAGAAACATTACTGAGGTAATGGGTGTCAGAAAACCTTTTGCCAGAACTTAGGTCTTTTTAATCATCTTAAGACTCAAACTGGAACAAAAAATGTTACCAATGTAAATCAGTGTGGTAAAAGTTTTAGTCAACATTCCATACTTTTTCCACATAAGGGAATACACACTGGAGAGAAACCTTACTGAAGTAATGGTTGTGGAAAAGCCTTCACTCAGAGAGGAAGCCTTATAGAACATGAGAGAATTCATACTAGAGAAAGACGCTATAAGTGTAATGGGTGCGAGAAAGCATTCACACAGAATACTAGGGAAATACATACTAAAGAAAGACCCTATCAGTGTGATGCATGTGAAAATACTTTCTGTGAAATAACTAGCTTTATTCAGTGAAGAATCCACACTGGGAAAAGACCCAATAAGTATAAAGAGTATGGGAATGCCTTTATTTCAGAGGTCAAGGTTTATTTAGCATCATAGAGTCCACAATAGAGAAAAATCTATTTCTTGTAACTAGCATAGGAAAGTATTCCATCATCTTTGATCTAGATTTTTCTAGAGACTCTTTGCAAGGAAAATCCTTCAGATTCAGTTGTTTATAGTACATAAATTTATAGTATTAAAGAGTTGCCTGGGTTACCAAAAGATTTAGTAACTTGCCACAGATCACCCAGCCAATACTCAGAGGAGGAACTCCAAGTCCAGCTCTCTATCTGATATGCCATAGTGCTTCATTGCATCAGTCAGGCATTATTCAACATATCGAAAACTGCAATATGACTTAGTCACTATTAGTATCTAGCTTAAGAATACAACAGTTGACTAAGAATGGACTAGCCATTGAGAGTTGTAGGCTAATTAATTAGTGCCATATCATGGGGTTTCCTGGAATTAAATTCTGAGCTCTCAAGATAAATTTTACAAAGGGACTGCCCTTCAGATCACAAAATCCTAGGGTTGGAAGAAACCCTAATCCACTCTTTCCAAGGGCACCTGCATTACATACACTTCAGGACAACTTGGATAGAAATCAGTGTATACTTAAAAATAATCAGAGTTGTTTAGGGTTTCTATAGCTATATTGTGACTTCCCAGTCTTACAAGTTTTAGAAGTAAGTCTTTAATTTTTTTTATAGTTTTTGTTTTTATATCACCTCATTTCCAAATGTACCACTTCTTGACACTCATCCAACTAGCCAGAATAATAGCAAAGAGAAAATGCAGTTCTGCAAAACTAACCAATATATCCATTCTGTCTGACAGTCTATGCATTGCTCCAAACCTGTAATCCCTTTCTTCTTCAAAGAAGGGAGAAAGTGCACTTTCTCATCCCTTCCAGTTCAGGTGTAGTCATTATAATTATACAGTATAAAAGCAAGTCTCATTGGACATTAAGTGTTCAGGAGTAGCACACGTTAAAACCCTTCTTTCTGAAAGAATGCTTTTGTTAATTGTGTATGGTAAAGCCACAGCTTCTGTAATATTCTCCTGGGTTGGTTTCTTAAGTAGTCAAGTATCAAAAGGTAGACATGGGCACAACCTTGTTCAAGACTAATAGAGAAATGGATAAAAGGCCTAGCTCATGCTGCCTCCAGAGCCTGATTTTCAAAGACTAAAAAGACAACACCACTGTTACATAATCATACATTTCCCATCTAGTGTCTAGGCCCTTTAATTTTACTATCCTTAAGCTTTTGTCCCGACTAAATTACAGATACATCCAAAAATAAGTGATAAGTTATCTCTTCCAGCCAAGCCAGACTACCCAGAATTCCCATAACTCATTTTGTCTGAAAGATTTGTGTATGCTATGTCAACTGTTCTTAGAATGGATTCCCCCTTCCCCCTGAACTACACTCTTGAATTTGTTTCCTTTCTTCAAGGCCCAGCTCAGTTGCCATAATTTCCACAAAACCCTGTCCATATTTTTAAGCAGCCCCAGACACCTGAGACAGGAAAGCAGCAGCCCCTAGGGGAAGAAAATAGTAAAGACTATAATTTTTCTTAAAATTGACCCTGCTTCCACTCAGTTGTTCACAAACACCTTAATAAGAGCCATAAAAGAGGTGAAATAGAGACCTTTTCTCCATCTCGCCTTTTTTCTGTCATAAGTGACCTTTCCTATACTTTATGGAAGCTAGTAGTCAAGAGCATAACAGAATGCTATAGAGTTTAGCAGAGCCACAGAATAAAAAATAGAAAAAAGATACTTGGAATAAGAGACTAAACATCTGAGGATCAAAAGTTCACTTTCTTTTCCTGTTTGAATAGCTGGACTTAAAGATTCCATATAAAAATCTTTAGATCTTTTCCAGAAGCAACTACATGTGAAAAAAAACAAGAGGCTAGAGAGATGGAAAACAGGGAGTGGTAGTGATTTGTGATTGATTTAAAATAGTACTTACATTTAGTATTTCTTTTTAAGTTTGAGATTTATCCATCAATCAATATTCAGTGCTATTATTTACCAGGCACTATGCTAAACTCTAGTGACAGAAAAAAAAGACAAAAGGAGCCACACAGAAATTTACATTTATGGATCAGTAAAGCTACCATTATAGAGAAAAAAAGACGCATGCTGGTATTTATCTTATCAAATTGTGACATATATAAACATGGCAAGTAAATTATTTCTGTTAGTATATCGATTTCATAGAATCATGTTATATAAAAAAGTATGCTGGCTTGGGTTTTCTGATCGTAAATACTTTAAATTTAGCAATCCTGTCAAGCTTTTAACATTTTTGTCAGTAGCACTTTAGTTATTCACTAACACTTTTGCATCTCATAAATAACTTATTTTAGTGACATGGAAAGAAGGAAATTCAGCTGAGGAAGTTATACATATTCTAATAGAAATAGCCATTTGATCTGAGTAGAACTTAGAAAAGTAGTGACAAATGTATGCACCTAAAGCACAATCAAATGTTTTTATTGAGAAATCTAAACGTGAAGTAACCAAATAGTCAACTTTTGATAGATGTTTTTATTTTGTTCTTTTGCATTTAGGCAGACCTGGACTAACTTCCTTTTTGGAAAAAGCAGAATTCCCTATAGCCTTTTAGGATGAGAATGCCTATGCTTAAAGTCAACAAGTAACTGGCATCTAGAACTGCAAAACTCATACAAAGATACTTCCCACTAAAGTCAGCTCGGCTACAAGGAACCATATCAGCACTTCAAACCGAAACCAGCCTGCCCTGAAGCCGCAGCTGTGCCCCGGGGGTGGCTGGATGGGAGGAGCAGAGGAGCCTCTCAGGTGAGCAGATCAGCAGTAGCTGCGAGTGGGGATTGCAAAAGGGGGAGATAAGCAGTCCGGCCGAAGGGCCTCCAGAGCAGAAAAGCAAAAGGCAGAGGTTTTGCACCCGCCTCCATGGTGCAGCTTCCCGCCCGTGGCCTGAAGACAGCAGGGGAACTTAGTGATTGTTCTCAGGCCAGTGCTCTCACATTGAGCGGCCTGGATCCGGATCGCCGTCTTGGGCCTCGGTCTTGGAGTCTTCATTATCCAGTCAGCCAGAAGTAATTAGGAAGAGTTCCAGCATCTTCCTGAGAACTACGACAGCCGGGAGGACCCAAGTGATTTGGGACAGAGCTTTCCCTTCTGGAAGCAGAGTCCCACAGAGATTTAAAAAAAAATCACAGTCTGAACAACCATGAATAAGAATAAGCATAAGAAGCAAAGTAAGAACAGCTCCCAAACCCTTGATTCCTTCTTTGGGGAAAAGAAAGATCATGGGAGAGAGAGGGAGGAGGAGAGTGCAGCCAGAGCACTCCCACCAGGGGCCTCCAATAAACATGAAGAATGCCTTAAAGCTAGAGATGAGCTGAAGAAGGATTTTCAAAACCAAATAAGGGAAGTGGAAGAAAAAT
>JAQQSV010011058.1:0-13107 GCA_028646515.1 Pseudochirops corinnae | reverse complement strand
TTTTATTGCTAATCACACTTAGCTAAAACCACACCTGGATTACTCCTACCATCCACCTCCTTTGCTCCTCTTCATATGCCATTGAACTGAGTTGGAGGAAAATATGAAGCTGTGCTTATTAGTCCACTACATATTTGCTATCCAATCTCAACTGGACCTTCACTGTAGCTAGGAAATTATTCTACTCCTCCCTATTTGATTCAATATCCTACTTTCCTCTTCTCAGTCTTGGGGACCTCAACCCATTCTTTTTTTACAATTCATTTTTATTTCATTAAATATTTCCCAATTATATTAAAAATTTTACATTCATTTTCTAAAAAAAAAAAAATTTGAGTTCCAAATTCTCTCCATCCTTTACCCTTCCTGACTCCTTGACAAGTAATATATCAATTAATTATGTAAAGTCATGTAAAACATTATTTCCATGTTGCAAAAAAAACCCACACAAAAAAGAATAATAAAAAATTGAAAAAAGTATATTTCTTTTTATGCATCTAATAATTTATTATTTTCAACATTCACTTTTATAAAATTTTGAGTTCTAAATTTCCCCCTCCCTTCACTCATCCCTTCCCCAAGACAGCAAGCAATCTGATAGAAGCTATACATATACTATCCCATTTAGCGTGTTTCCACATTAGTCATGTTATAAGAAAAGGATCAGAACAAAAGGGAAAAACCACAAGGAAAAAAGTAAAAAATAACAAAAAAGAGAAAATGGTATGTTTTGGTCTTCATTCAGACTCCATAGTTCTTTCTCTGGATGTGGATAGCATTTTCTATCACAAGTCCTTTGGAATTGCCTTAGATCATTGCATTGCTGAGAAAAGCTAAGTCTAAAAAAGTCAGTCGTCACACAATGTTGCTGTTACTGTGTTAAATGTTCTCTTGGTTCTTCCCACTTCACTCAGCATCAGTTCACGAAAGTCTTTCCAGGTCTTTCTGAAGTCTGCCTGCTTATCACTTCTTGTGGAACAACAGTATTCCATTACATTCATATACCACAACTCACTCTTAACTGGAAAAAAAAAGTGAGACCATTCACCAAAAATTTCCTTTTATCTCACAATCTCTCAGGTGCCTTTCCCTACTATATTCCTTTACTCACTATTAACCCCCCTTATCTTTGATGAAGAGGTGACCCTTTCATTGTTCCCTGAGCTTCTAGTGCCTAAACCTCAAAGATTAACTTCCGTCTGCTCTGTATATGTCCATAGACAGCTAGATATTTGCCCACTGTCTCTCCTACTAGGAATGGGAATTTCTTGATGATACGGTTCATTTGTTCGTTCATTCGTTTTTCCTTTGTATTCCCAGCACAGAGTAGAATAATTGGCAGATAGTAATGGCTTAATAAACATGTTGATTGGTTGGCAAACTGGAGTATACCTTGCTACAGGAAGTGCTCACTTCAGATTGGGTAACAATTTGTGACGAACAATTGTGAAGAGGAAACAGACCAGAAGATGTGAAGTATACAACCAAGACAAGTATTTAATGTTAGCAAAATTTGAGGATTCTCCCCATGTTCACCTGATGCTTTGGGTCCTTGCTGGAACATATATGACTCAATACCATCAAATATTTATGTGACATAGAATTTCCTTGAATTAAAAATGTTTATTTATAAAATGTATTTACAAGTCCCTCTCATTGCAGCTGTCCCCTATATTGCACCTGAATGGGCTGATTTCCTACAGTTGCTCTACCTTGCCTAGGAAAAGTGACTTGTTCCCTTTCCCTTAGCTAGAAAGTGCCAGAGCTGGGACTTGGGATCCATTTTGCCTGATTCCTAGTCAGATGTGCCTCTTACCATAGTAGACCAATAAATGTTTGCTGAATAAACAAGCCTTTGTTGTTGATAGGTTGTTTCAGTCATGTCTGACTCTTCATGACCCCATTTGGAGTTTTCTTGGCAGAGATACTGGAAGGGTTTGCCATTTCCTTCTCCACCTCATTTTACAGATGAGGAAACTGAGGCAAACAGTGTTAAGTGACTTGCCCAGAGCCATGCAAACTAGTATCTGAGGCTAGATTTGAATTCTGTTCTTCTTAACTCTACCCCCCCCACCCCCACCACCATCTACTATGCCACCTAGTTGCCCTAAACAAGCCTACATAGAATAAAAAATATCATATAGCAAAATCATGCATTGGATTAATCTTTTTGGTCCCTGTGTCGTATCCATACATGCCCATACTATAAACTCAGAAATGGGAGGGTGGAAGGCTTAATAATTCCTAAGCATTCATCAGTGCTCCACAATAGTTAATAATTTTTTCTTTTTTTTACAGTGAACTTAACGATCACAAACATTTAGATATTCAAAGAAGAAAAGTTTTTTTTTAAAATAGTAAACATCCATTAGATACAATTTTTGAAAACTACGTAAATGAGATTAAATAAATATATGAGATGATTGTGCAATGTTTGGCACATAATAAGTGCTTTATAAAAGTTGGTTATTGTTATTTCGTTACAAATGCTACATACAACATGTCCCAAAAGTCTTGGTGCAGCTTAAAACCTTTCCTAAGACTTCCTGGATACATAAACAATACTTTTTGATCATCTATGTACAACTTCCAAGGAACATTCTTCATGACCACACCCTCCTCCAGATGAAAGTGATCTTTTTCTCCTTGAATTTCTCATAGCTCTTTGCCTAGATCTCCCCATTTTGCACTTAATTCATTCACTGGTATCAGCTATTTGTTTATAACTCTCCTTCCTTCCCTCTTCCCATTGCAAACTCCAGGAGAATAGGGCCTTGGTGCCTCCAAGATTAGTACAGTGCCTTCATATAGTAGGTACTTGTTTCCTGAACTCAGGTGCAAATGTGTATCTAAGCACTTAAATCAAATGTGTTGTAAATTTTTCTAAGTCCGTGCCCTCACCACCCTCAGTGTATCTGCAGTGAGCCTAATACGGAACTAGGTAGGTAGTTGGGTGGACTATGTGTTTTTTAATGCTACCAGTGATGACCCCTACGTGGAGAACCTATAGCCTAGTATTAAACTAAGGCATAAAGGAAGTGCAAAAAGGGGATTTGAATGCACTTCTAAATAACCAGGTTTAGAACCCTGGTATTTCTTCCCAGGCAACAGCTAGCCCAATGAAGAAACCAGGAAATAGGCTAGGCATACAATATAATTTAGCTCCTAAGGCGCAAGTTGGCCAGACCCAGGCCCGCCGCAGCCCCCCTCCCCGGAGCTGTCCAGACTCTGCCCACCTTCAGGCCAATTGCAGCTCGCTGCTCTTTCCCAGCAGAGGAAAAAAAAAAACCACCACCATTCTCCCGGCTCCGCCTGGGTTTTGTCCCTGCACCTTTCCCAGGCAACGGAGGCCGCCTTCGCCCCATAACAAGAGGAAGCCGCCAGGGAGGCAGCGAGCTCTCCCACTCCTGTCTCGTCTGGCCGGACCAGACCGTCTCCTGTGGCCGGGGGGCGGTGCAGCCGCGCGGAGCTGGATCTGGGCTCCATCACCGTCCCCGCTGCCGGGCCCGGCTCCCCGTAGAGGGCGCGGGAGACGGCTCCGCCCCGCCGCCCTTCCCCTCTCCCGGCTCCCTGGATCCGAGCCGGGAGGAAATGATGTGTTGCTGCCTGGTTAATCACAGCTCCAGACACTCATTGGCGGAGCTCTCCACTGCCACTTCCTCCTCCTCCTCCTTCTTCTCCTCCTCCTGCTGCTGCTCCTGCTCCTGCTCTTTGCAACCGCCTCCTCCACCTCCTCCTCCTGCTCCTGCTCCAGCTCGCGGGGGGAAGTTTTCTTCTTTTTGTAGCCATCTCCTTCGCCTCCACTCGAGGACTGACTCCTTCCACTTAGCTCCGGTCTCTTTTGCTTTCCTTCTTCCTCCCATCCCGCCTGTGTCTCTGCACCTCTGGAAGTTTATTCCTGCAGCTCTTCTTCCTCCTCTTCCTCCTCCCCCTCCCCGCCCATTGCTCTTCTCCCCTCCTCCTCAAACAACCCCCACCCCACCCTCCACCTTCTAGTGGCTGCTGCAAGCTTGCTTCTTGGCAAGAGATGTCGGGTTAAGGGCTGGGAAAACCCCTGGCTCCGAGAGCATTGGCCCTGCGCAAAGCTCCATTGCAGCAGCAGCCGCCGCTCTATGGGCGGCTAGCCCCTAGTCCTTTACCCAGGGAGAGTTCCGGGGCTCGCCGGCTGCACCGCCCCGCCCCGCCCCGCACCACCCCCGGGGGCTGCCTGACTGTCCGCCCGCACGGCCAGGCTGGGCTGCGGCACTCCGCCTCACCTCCACCTTACTCCAGGATCCAGAGGTGAGGAGGGAATGACCAGCAGGGGCTGGGAGGTGATGGATCTGGGCGGGGGGCTGGGGTGGCTGTGTGAGGGAAAAGCGAGGCACACTGTGGCAATAAGGGTGGGTGTATGCTTCGCACCCTTCATTCTCTCTTCCCTTCCCAAAGCCTGATACGCTCACAGTGCAGAGCTGGGAAATAGAGCTTGTGTTGCTTGGGTGGAAGCTGAACTGCTGCTGCTGGGGTATAGGGAAAGGCAGAGAGAAAGAGACCCGGAGTGGAATGGTTCTTTTGCTTTCCCCTCCTTGTTGAGGGGCCTCAGTGTGTAACTGCGACTTGTAGACGGAGCCCGGACGTGTATGCAAAGCGCACACCTTTCTGGCTCTGTTCTCTCTGTAGTAAAAACGAGCGGTGAATCTGCCCCCACCCCTGAAATATCAGTCTCTTCCAGGAGGAATTTTCTGCTGGAGAGACAGAGCCAGTAAACTCTGCTCAACTCCCTCCCTCCCTCCAGTTCCTCCTATCTGCAGTTTTAAAAGCTTCAAAGCCAGGAATGTGGGATTCATCTTCCGATCCCCAGAAGGCAAATGTGGTTACAGATGTTGCATGTTACTTTGCCAAGTTTAAAACCCTTCCTTCAACATTGTAATCATAACAGTAAGGAGAAAACCTTGGGCTCACTTAAGAGATATATCTTTGACTTGGGACTGGTAGATTCAGGAACTTCCATCGGCTTCTAGACTAACTCTCTTCTGGTGGAGACAAATATTTCTTCAGTGTGCAAATCAACTCTTCTCTCCCCGCCTTTTTGGGGGGAGGGTTAGGGGTGTGTGAAACCCATTGCTTCGGAATGGATATCCATTATAATTTTTAACAGAAAGCAGTTATTGTCGAACGTAGTCATTAATTTAGTTCTTTGAAGCGCTATCAAGGGACAAAATAATATATTTTCATTGGCCTCCTGAATATTACTGACTTTCATAAAAACCATCCCATTAATGGAAACACAGCAAAGTAGTTCTAACAAGAAACCTAGGAAGTTTAGCCTCTACTGTACTCTCTCCTCTTCCCTTTTTCAGTATTCTTGAATAGGAAGGGGTCAAGGTTGGGGTGACTTGAAATGGAAAACCTTAAATGGGATGTGTTGTGTTCTGGCACAGACCAGTCCAGCTGGAGTGCCCAGAGTGGAGAGGCCCAGATGAAATGAAAAGGGTGAGAGACAATGAAGGGTGATGGAAGGGACATTGAATTTAGAATCATAGACCAGTGTTCAAGTCCTGTCCATCACTTTACTACTTATATGGTCTTGAGTTATATAACCTTTCTGGGCCTCAGTTTACTCATTTGTAAAATTAGGGGGGTTGGAATCCGGTGTTAGCAGAACTCTAGAAGTCTGATAGATTTTTTTTTTTTAATGATTAAGGTTATTTTACTTTACACTTGAGAATCAAAAGCTCATTTTACACCAAAATGTAGGAATTAATAGTTACCTTTACACATGCCTTGGTTGTTTTGGGGAGGGTATTTAAAATCTGTGAATACTCAGTACTGATCACAAGACAAAGAGACCTTTGGTTCTTAGATCTGGGCCACACATGGTCTTTTTCTGTACCACCAAATATAGTTAGAGGAAGTGTTTGTTGATAGTGGGAAGACTGAGAATTGTGATCTTTGGCAATTATTTAAAACGTTTACCAGTTGAAATGGGTAGTTTATGTAATCTGTAGGGAGGCCTAGTTAGCTTTCTAATTTAAAACAACATCTAGGACATGAATTAATGTTAGAATTAGGTTGTTAGTGGGAAGATCCCTTGTTTAGGGAAGTTATTAGATACCCCTACAAGTGGGTTTTTGTTCATTCAACAAACAAGAAGCAATTTGTTGGATTCTGTTGGGAGACACTAGAGATACCAAATTTACAAGTGGTTCAGTCCCTCCCCTCAAGGAGGGAAAAAAACTTCTGATTGCATTTTAGTACATTTTTAATGCACTTTTTTGGGGTCTTATCACTATTATCTGCCGTATATTAGATGATTAATAAATGCTTGTTGATTACCACCATCTGTAGTTGGTCTGTTAAATCATAGAGTGAATGCTTATTTTTACTCTACTTCAAATTGAAGCAACTCCTTTGACAAGGGGATAGTCCCAAACTTGTGAGATTAGATCAGTTAGAAGTAGCTATGAAAAAAATGGTGGAGGTATTCAAGGTCATCAGGCAAAGACACTGAGGACCTTCCTATAGTAGATATTTGGGTGCTCAAACTGCCTATACCTAGTCTGCTGGTGAATCCTTCCATCCTAGCTTTTGTCCTTGAACAGGTCTGCATGCCATACCTTCCTTAATGATTTCTTCAAAACTACTGTGGATTAGCTGGGCTGCTTATGAGTAGAAGACTTTCGATACAAATTACTTTGTAATATTGTAGGAGGACTCCAGCTCACCATTTAAAGCAATTCATTATAAGGATGAAACAAAATTTGATTCCGGCTGTTTTACTTTGGCCCTACATTCCCTTCCCCTATAACAATATAGCTTCCAAAATAGTAACATGGGTATAGTAGAGTGTACTTCAAAAATATGAATTGTAACATTCAGAGGCACCCAGTGTAAATACCCAGGATCTTATTGGCAACTCTTTGTAGTGGATAATGGATCAAAGAACTCTCAAATACTAATTTAAAAAGTAGTTTAACTCGATTGCTGAACAACATCATTGGGAATGCAACACCACTGTTTTAAATCGTTTGGTAAAACTTTGACAGAATCAGACCAACAAGGCCAAGAAATGAAGCCATCAGACGTTTCAATTGGAATCATAGAGTCTTAGAGTTGTGTTTTTTTTAAAGCAAATATTGGGCAGAGTGTCTTTATTCCTGGAAATTAATATTTTGAATTAGGTTTCCGGGTACAAAATGGTTTCTTTGAACTCCTGGAGTGAAAACTTTGTATTTCTTTCTGTAGCTAAGACCAGTTCCCAGAAGTCATAAATTGAACACTTTCTGGAAGAGTATAGTTCTTTCCTTGAGATTGGGCCAGGTTCTCTTATGGGGCAGCTAGGTGATGCAGTGAATAGAGTACTGAGTCTGTAGTCAGGAAGACTTATCTTCCTGAGTTCAACTTTGGCCAAAGACATGAGTTGTGTGACCCTGGGCAAGTCACTCAACCCTGTTTGTCTCAGTTTCTTCATCTGTAAAATGAGCTGGAGAAGGAAATGACAAACCACTCTAGCATCTTTGACAAGAAAACCCCCCTGGGGTCATGAAGAGTTGGACACGGGTGATCTTAAGTGCTTAGATATTTGGTGTATGTCTATACCCTCCAAGAATCAAAGCACAAATGACCCTGGTGGACCAGGAGTTAGAGTTTTTGAGCTAATTTCATATCATTTAAATATTATAGCAAATCTTGTCCTTCAGAAGAAAGGCTTTTGGGGTTGTACTTTCCCCACGGTATCGTGCAATTAAAGAGATCCAGTAATTTCCTTTTTCTATAAAAGTCCAAACACTTAGTTAACCCCCAATGTCTTTCACAGTTGAACAATATTCTCTGTTACTGTGGGCAGCCCTGCAAATGTGAGATTGTTTATACGTTTAAAGATTCTTAATTGAACCACGAACATATTGTTTTGCTGGAGTCATGACTTTTCATTTGTTTAAATTTCTAGTTTCAATATCTGACCAGTCTTCCACATTGTCTGTCCCTCAGGATGGCTTAATTTGTTTGCTTTCTAAATTTGGGTTTGGTTTTTGTCAGTGTGACTGACACATAAGTTTGGTGTGTTAAACCTTGGAATCAGAAAGACTTGAATTCAAATCCTCTCTTACACACTAGCTCTGTGTATTCTGGGCAATGTTTTAATAACTCTAGAAGGAGCAGGCTTGATTCAGTTTTTTTTTAAAGAGACTTTAAACTAATAAAGGCTTACATATTTCTTCTTCATGACATTTTTTCTAGCTTTGTTTTCAGTGTTCCTCACCATTTACAAACAACAAAAAAATGACAAACAAAACCTGTGGTCCTTTTCAGACAGCCATATGGATCAAATTCTGCCTCAGACACACAAGCTTTGTGACCCTGGGCAAGTCACTTAATCTCTATTTGCTTTGGTTTCCTCAAATGTAAAATGGAGATAATAATTATCAAAATTAATATTTACAACAAGAACAAAAATTAGCTTTGACATTGTTTGGCGGTCTTATGCAGGCAAAACTTTCTGAAGAATTTAGCTTGGTATTCATGGGGGTAAATCATGCCAAATTTAGTAGCTAAATCTCTAGAAGCTCAAATTTTTGGTGGTAGCGTGGGGTAAGAATTAACCTTGGGAACTAGTATTCCTTAGACACTTACTAGCTGTGTGACTCTGGGCAAGAGTTTCCTCATCTGTATAATGAGTTGGAGAAGGAATGGCACACCACTCCAGTATGTTTGCCAAGAAAACCCCAAATGGGCTCATAGACTGTGGAGCACTACTGAAAAGACACAACAACTATTCCCTGTTCAACTGCTCAAGCCTTGCACCTATCTATGTGCTGGAATGCAGGAATCCCTTCCTCAGCCATTGAAATCCTACTCTTCCACAAGTTTGGAGTTTTTTGAATGGTTCTCCATCCTGCCTCTCCCTTGGGGTCTGCGTAAACATGTTAGCATATTTTTCTATTTCCTGACTCAAGTAGTACAGTACTTACACATAATAAGGACTCAGTCAATATACTGTATCCTTGGCAATTTGAAGTTTTACACAGTTAGAAAGCTGTAAAGCTGTATAAACTTTCCTCTAACATAGTATTCCAAACAGTTTGCAATTAAAACTCATTACATTTAAAGTGCCTATGTCAGATAGAACTTGAAAGACCTTTATTTTCATTTCTCAGGGTGTATATCTGTGGTTGTTTGTAGTACTCTATAGTATTGAAAATGTTCTGAGGACTGAATAATAGGGATGGGGGAGAAAGGAGAGAAACATACAGGATTGCAAAATCATTTACCTGGGACCCTGGTACTTAGCGCATCTGATTTGCTGGCTTTTTTTTTTTTCCTAGAAAGACAGAGGAACAACCATTGACTGCCACCATGCTAATATGGTTATAGACATGCTTTTCAAAATAAAACTGGGACTTTTTTTTTCTAGCCTGGGTTATTGAAAGTTATTAGACCTCTTTTTTTAACTTAAAAAAAAATCTTATTGAGGAAGTGGAAACAAAATGACAGGAAGGATGGCATGTGGTTGGAAGTTTTAAAACTGGGAAAAAAATTGGGATGATTAGTCGAGAGGGTGGGTGGATGGACACTGAGAAAAATCTGTCTTAGAGGGAAAAAAAAGTTGGCAGTGAAAAGTGGAGGAAACTGTTGAGGATTGGAGGCCTGGAAGGTCCTTTGAAAAGCTTTCATGGATGGTTTTGAAGGATGCAGGTTTTTGGATCTCTTCCTTTAATTTAGTATGTCATCAAATTGCAGCTGTTGATGCATTGAACTGGGTAGTCTAAACCTGTGTACTCACTAGTTTTTTTTTGTAGAGCTATTTTCAAAGTAATTTGACATTTATTAGTCACTTATTTACTGTGTGTGCTTGGAGAGGTGTGGTATGGTACAGTGGAAGGTGGGCTGGACTGGTAGTTTATACATGGGTTCAAATCCTGCTTCTGACACTTAGAACCTTGGGCAAATGGTTTAATCTTTTGGCCTTATGTTCCTTTTCAGAGAAAAAAAGAGAGAGAAGATTGTATTAGATGCCTTTGAGATCCCTTTTAGCTTTAAGCTGTGATCCTTTGTGGAAAACACTAATCTAAATATATTTATTTTTTTTAAAAAAGAACTATATTACGTATACTGGGATTAATAGATGCTTGGAAGAAAATCCCTGAAGGATTGGTACCAGGTTATTGAAGGCAAACAAAATTGAATTTGAACCCTTTTCTTTTTGAGGTTATGCAGGAAGAGTCCCTGGAGTTTACATTTTAGAAAGTAGTTGATGCTATTCAATCTTGAATGGGGCTAGTTTGTAATTATGCACATTTATTCATTGGAATGAGAAAAGTTTTTGTGTTGGCTTTGAAGTATCCTCCAAATTGTCTTTCTTAGGCCCTCACCCTTGTGCTGTCCTGGAAAAAGGGTCTTTGCTGGTCTCTTAAATCAGATTAAGGTGACTTAAGAAGAGCTTTGCTACACCTTCAAGATTGCTTCATAATCAATTATTTCTTGAATTGTAGTGCAGCCAAAAATGTCAGAAGAGAGGTCTGATTAATTGAAACTAGGAAGGGAACCACTTATCTGACTGTCTGTTTGGGGAGGGGGGGAGGTCTACTTGAATTGTCAGGTGACTTAAATTAGTAGAATGGTTGAAAATTTGCTGAGTTGGTGTATCTAAGAAGGATGGGAGTTTGGGTAGGATTGGTCATAGGTCTCTGTTAAGTATTTCAAGACAGGGTATCTTGTGTACGGGAGGCTAGCTATAAAGCATGAACATTTTGAAAGTCACATAGGTATCACATGCTCATCTCATCTGTTAACTCTTGGAAGATCATCTAGACTTTTTTTCTTTCATCATAGAACCAGAGTTGCTTTTTCCCCTTTATATGCTGCAAATACAGGTCCTTGATGCTTATGAATATCGTTTGTAAAGCTGGGTATAAGGAGAAGAACATTCCTTGTCCTCCAAAATCCCTACAAAGTACTTATCTCCAAACTTATTCTAGTCAACCGAAAGTAACTTCTTGTTTAAGAAAAAGTGTCATCTTAATGGCTCCCTGTCTTGGATGTATAAGGTAAGGTTAACTAACAGCCATTAGGCCAAATCTTCCTTGCTGGTCTTAACTGCTTTGATCCCTAATGGGATCCTTTTGCTAACTACGTTAGCATCATATGTTGCCGAAGATTTCAATTTAAAAAAAAAATGTATATCCTTGGAGAGTAAGGAACCCAAATCACAGAAATTCAATTTTTGATAACAGTTTGGGGTTCCGAATGAACACCTGTTACAATATCAAAGGCAGATAGGCAGTCTGGTGAGTCGTCTTGTTACCTGATGGAGATATCTCTCCACTGGCTTTGGAGAAATCTTAGCAGTGTGATTTAGTGATTATTCAATTTAATTAAAGCTTGTGGCTCCAACTTGCAAATTTATTTAGAACCTTTTCTTTATGAGACACCCTGCTAAGGGAACAGAAGATGACAGGACTGGTCCTGCCTTCGAGAGTTTACTTTTTACTTGTTGATTAAAGACTGCTTGATCTTTGGTCATTTTAGGTTGGAATTGCAGCCTTTTGAAATTTAGATTCATCTTGGCCTTATCTTGGCTGTTTACTAAAGGATTTCCTCCAACTCTTTGTCTTTCAGCATTTGATCCTTTGATTGGGCCAGTCTCAAGCCTTCCATTCTTGGGGATATCTGTGTCCATTAAAATTAGGACATTTCCAGCACTATCATGTGACTTGCCTTATGTGCTCCTGAAATGGGTACAGTCCTTGTGAATCACACAGAAAGGAATTTCTTTCCCACGAATCTCATTTTTAACCCAATTATTTCCTCTTGATCAAGCTACAGTTTTGTGCATATAGTTTTTTTTCTTTAGATACTTGTGAGACAGTAAGGGGTCATGGAAAGGCCATTATACTCAGACTAATTAGTCTAGAGTGCTGGATCTAAAGTCTGGAAGATCAGAGTTCAGCCAGTCGCAGATACTTACTAGCTGTGTGACCCTGGGGAAGTCATTTAACCTTCAGTCTCTGTTTTCTCCACTGTCAAATGGGGATAATGACAGTATAAACCTACAGGGATTATTGTGAGAATCAAACGTGTTAATATTTGTGAAGCACTTTTCTAGCTTTTAAGCACCACATCATGACTAATTATTATGGTTGATAATTATGTATATATATCATAAGTAAAAAAATGGTTCAAGCAAATTCCAACCTCAAATAAAGATGGAAATTTGCATGGATTATTGCAAATTTCAAAGTATTTCACCAATAAGGATCACTTCATAGTTTGATTTTACCAAAATAAATATTTGAATAGCTTAAGCCTGGTATATGTTAATGTTATTCTTTCTGTCAGGAATCGCAGATATACCTTAGAGGGTTTCTAGTCCCACCCTCTCATTTTACAGATGAGAAAATTTAAGCCTAGAGAGGTTGTTGAGTGATTTGGCCAATCCCACTTATACTTAGGAAACTGTGAATTGAATATAGGTCTTCTTACTCCAAGTTTGGAGCCCCTCCATAGGGCAGGGGGCAGGAAGATTCATCTTCTGGAGTCAAATCTGGCCTCAGACACTTACTAGCCATGTGACCCTGGGCAAGTTACTAACCCTATTGGCCTCAGTTTCCTCATCTGTAAAATGAGCTGGAGAAAGAAATGGTAAAGCACTCCAGTATCTTTGCCAAGAAAACCTCAAATGGGGTCATCAAGACATGAATGAAAAACAACTGAACAACAAACTCCAAATGCAATCAACGTACTTTCCATTCTACCTGGTTTGTTTTTTTTCTTGGCTTCTCAAAAAAGCAGCCCCTTGGTTTCTCATAAAGTATTTGGGAATGTTCAGTTGGCCTAGGTAAATAGACCCTTTTTCAAGAGAATCTTTGCTCCCACCTTGATTTAAAGAGAGGAAGAATCCTTTAAATGCAGAACATTGTGAAATAAATGTTGGAAGATGACACTCACTTTATATTATGTGTCAGATTCCAACATACTGTGGGCCCCCCTGTAACAGCAAGCACCCTAGCATACCTAGGGCGGCTACTAGCTCAGGTTCTTAGATCTGCTTTTCTAAAGGAAAGCAACTCAAAATGGGTTAACAGTTTCACTTTAATCAGTCAAACATATATCATTTACCTAGTTCAGGGG
>JAQQSV010011057.1:0-13107 GCA_028646515.1 Pseudochirops corinnae | reverse complement strand
GCTACGCCGCCATCTTGGCTCTGCCCCCCAAATCAATAGGGTCTTAAAAAAAAACCTCAACTCTCTAGGGGGATAACTATAAAGGAAAGTCGATTTATCATTTATTCCTATAGATGAGTACCTGTATAATTACAGAAGTTCCAAAGCTAAGGAGTTCTGTAAAGATGGCACATACAGCCTGGGTACCTATGTAGTTCAGTGGATAGAGTGCCAGACATGGAGTCAGGGAGATTCATCTTCCTTAATTCAAATCTAGTTTCAGACACATACTGACTGTGTGACTCACCCCAGACAAGTTACTTAACACTGTTTGCCTCAGTTTCCTTATCTGTACAATGAGCTGGAGAAGGAAATGACAAATCACTCCAGTCTATTTGCCAAGAAAAACCAAAATGGGGTCATGAAGTATTGGAGATAAATGAAAATAGCTGAACAAAAACATTCTGTGAATCCCTTGTGAATGCAAAGAGCATGGTACTGTCTGTTCTATTTGGTTTAGAATCCTGGGAGAAGGCAGAGTCCCTGGGTGGGGAAGACAGTCTCTGCACCCACCCACAATAATTAGTTGTCTCTTCAGGCTACCTATAGAAATTCAATATTTCCCTTTTTACAGCCAGTGGCTACAGATTGGGCTTCAAACGTGTTGTGATGAAGCATGGAACAGCTATTGAATGAACAAAGTAAAACTTAGCTTTATTTCTGATGAGACTGGAAGAAGGGAAAAACAAGGGGGGCATGCATAAAGCAAAACAGAACCTAGAAAAAACTGAAGGAAAAGCATTGCATATTGGGTAGGGGGTCTAAGGCAGGGTGGCCATTAATGTATAGGACCTCAGAGGTTAGTCTGAGTTCACCAAATATATAGGAAGAGGTCATTAAGGAGCAAATTTCTAGAGCTAAGTCCATGCTGGGCTCATGGAAATGAATGGATCTCTGCCTGATAAATTATAGGCCAATGCCAATGTCACTCTCTATAGAGCAATACTAGTATTTGGGATACTGTGATGACTTTTCCAAGGTCACACAGATAGTACTGTATTTGTCAAAGGTAGAACTTGAACCCAGATCTTTGTGGCTCTGATGTCAGCTCTTTATCTACCATGCCATGCTGCCACAATTTATAGGTATATACAAAATACCTACTAACCACAATCCATACTATAGAGGACCACAGTCCAGTGAGACTCTGACCCTGATCCCTGAACAAGCCCTCTCAGGTAAAGAACCTGCTTATGGGCCTGGATTGGTTCTCCATCCCCCAGGAAAGAGCTCAAACACACAGGTGTGAGGATTATCTCCTTGGAGATAAGCATGGCAAATATACCCACAGCCCGGGAACAAAGAAGTACACAATGTTCACAGGGGAAAACAATTAGGAAGGAGATTTTTGGCTCTATAAAGCTTGGGCCTGGATGAATAAACATCGGCTCTCTACTTTCACCATTCCAGGTGTCCTGTCTCTTTTTATGCACCCACTTGCAACCTCTGGGTAGGTGATTTTTCTTAGTCCTGCTTGGGGATGGAAGGGCCCTCACACTTTCTCAGCCCTGCTGTGGGATGGCAGGGCTCCCCATAACTGGCTCCCCACACCATACAATTTGGTAGAGGATTGCACAAGTGACTGGGAGGATCAGGAATGGCTTCATACTCAAGGTAGCACTTGATTTAAGCTTTCAAAGAGTCATTGAAATAAGAAAACCAGGGCATGTGAGATTTGAGAGTCAGAAGGAAGCAGTTGCTGCCAATGGGCTTGAGATGTAGCACCAGCCCTCTCTCATGCTTGCACTGTAGGCAAAATGAAATATAATCAAAGAGAAGGGCTTCCCTATTAGTGTGGAAAGGCTGATCAAATCATATCGCTGTTTTACAGTATTTCAAGAGAGAGAGAAAAACAAAGACAGAGTCAGAAACAGAGAGACAAAAAAAGACAGAGACACAAAGACAAAGGGCTAGGTAGCATCTTGTCACAGCACTAGGACTATATTAGTACCAGTGACATTCCTTATATATCTGGGTTCCCTTGTGTGATGTGTGTCCTTGGGGAAGTCATGTATGCTGCATCTCCCATCTAATCCATCCTCTACACAGCTGCCTCCAAAATCTTCCTAAATCACAGGGCTGTTTATGTTCATCCCCTACTCAAAAAATTTCAGGGATTTTCCATTTTCTTTAAGAGGAAATACAGCTCCTCAGCCTGACATTTCAAGTCCAGCTTCATCTGGCTTCAACCTAATCTTATTTCAGATTACTCTCATTCAAGAATTTATTCTAATCAAACTCACTTACCATCCCTTATGCTCCTTCAAGGTTCAGTTCAGATGCTATCTCTCCTTTGAAGCCTTCCCTGATTACCATTCCTGCCCCTGTCATTAGCACTCTTGTTTTCCTTACAATATCTTATATTTCCCTCATTTGTGTGCATGATGCATCTCCCTCGACAAAGACTATCCATATAGTAGAATAGTAGCTGACACATAGTAGGTGCTTCATAAATTCTTGTTGACTTGAAGTGCTACCGATATTTATCTTGCTGGGAAATGTTTTCTTAGTTTCCTTTAAGCTTAGTAAACCTTTCATTAGACACAATGCACCCAGTGTGCTTGTCAAAGGCAGGGAGCTGGTGCCGTTTCCCTGGGCTACTCAGTGGAGAGATTTTCCACTGTTTCTGGGTAGGAGTCAAGTGAAGAGTGTATCCCACTCTCAGATTACCAGAGCCCCACAGGCTGCAGCTGCCCCTGTGAGCAGCCACAAAACCAAGGCTGTGGATTAATTGACTAGAATAGCTTAGACACAGTGGTTCTCAACCTTCCTAATGCCATGACCCTTAAATACTCATATGTGGGTGTATCTGCATGTGGGCAGACCCGTCTGGAGACAGATAGAGGAGCAGTGTCTCAGTTCCTAAGACCATCGGAAATATGTGTTTTCTGATGGTCTTAGGTGACACCTGTGACCCCTGTGAAAGGGTTGTTTGACCCCTGAAGGGGTTGTGACCCACAAGTTGAGAACCGCTGGGCTTTAGGGGTTTCCAACAACAGCCTTCAGAGTTTGATAGCCATATTCCCTTACAGGCCATGTTTGTCTTGAGCAAAGGGCTAATGTTGATAAACAAATAAACAGATAAACAGAAACTGGTCTTTCTACTGAGTATTATTTTTCAGTACCAGAATATATAGGAGCAGATGGGTTGTGGCTTTTTTGAGGACCCCAGAACCCATCAGCTCAGGGATCTGAGGAACTGTTACTCACCAAGGGCAATTCTATCTGAGATGTCAGTCAGTCCTCAACCTGCCCTCCTGATTGCATGTCTGGCACATAGTAGGTATTTGATGAATGTTAATTAACTGATTGAGTGGAGACTGGTACCTCCATAGGGTTTGCTATCTCTGAATAGTCAAACACAGTTTACTATCTCCCATGGCAGCTTCTTCCTCCATTCTCCTGCATTACCATACTTGCCCATCTTATTTATGCCCCACTATTTCTCAGCCAGCTGTTGGACTTGAAAACAATCTGATAATATAATCCCCCTTATAAAGCATTAATAATTGATAATGGTGTACTGTGTTATCTCTCCAAGAATACAAGGGACTCCTGGAGGAGTGATGTTTGCCCCAAAAGGTACAGACTGAGGATATATTTTCAGGCTTAAAAGGGGTATGTCCAGGGCCTAATGAGGGTGGATGAGTGAGAAGATGAATATTCTGCCCCCTTTTAAATAGGTGTGCCATTATCTTTGGCCTGAGAGCAGTGAATGCAAGAATTTGAGGAAGCAGATCAAATAACAGAATTGGTCAACCATTCTCTGTCATTCCTTGAATTCTGGAGTCTTAATATCATGTAGACTTCTCCAGGTCCGAATTTCTGTTAAGCAATTGATTTGGCTTCCCATCTTAATCATTGGATCTCAGCACTCTCCAGTATAAATCTGGCCTGGCTTTTCAGTTTACTTTTGATCTCCTGCCAACTTGGACTGTGGAGACAGGCAGGAGTTACTCTTCTCCCCTGGCTCAATGTGAACCTAGTGATAGGCCTATGCTGACCCTGCAACAGATAGGGGACAAAGTCTATTCATGGATATACAACACAATTTATCTCCTGTAGTGGCATGGGTGTGACAGCATATTTGCCAGAGAGTGTAATTTTGTTGTTGTTGTTGTTGTTCAGTTGTTTCAGCTGTGTTTGACACTTCAGGAACCTATTTGGCATTTGAGAAAGATCTCAGAGTGGTTTGCCATTTCCTTCTCCAGTTCACTTTATAAATGAGGAAGTTAAGGTACAGTTAAGTGAATTGTCTAAGGTCACAACTACTAAGTGTCAGAGGCTGATTGTATTCAGGAAGATGAGTCTTCCTGACTCCAGGCCTCCAACATAGTTTGAATATATCATAAGACAGCATAAATAACTAAATGGCAACTTTTGGGGGAATTTTACAGAAGCCACAGACAACACAGAAAGGCTAGCAGATGACACAGGAGAAGTTTAGAAGCTCGGAAAAACGTGATTACATGCATAGTGTTGGGATATCAACCAAAATTTTATGAAAAGGTATTGTAAACACCCCATAAAAGAAAAAGAATCAAATTTCTTTTCTAGTATGGAGGAAGTACCAAAAGATTTTATGTGGATTTTCTAGATCATGGGGGTGCTACATTCCTAACTCTGAATATGGAAGGTATGTAGAGAAAGAGAAAAAAAGAGAGAGAGAGAGATGTGTTTTGTGCATGCATTTATGTACATGTATGTGTATATATATGTTTATTTGTGCATATATGTATTTGTTGTGTATGCATATATACATATATGTATGTGTGTGTATATATATATATATATATATGATGCCATTCTAAAATTCATACTATCATAGATGTCTATATAACTCAAATAAGAATTCAGGCCCAGAAATACCAGAAATAGACAAGGTGCCATCGTCATATTCCTTAAACAAGTTCAAATGAATTTACAATGAGAAAATACTCCACTTCACTGTCAATCTTGGTAGTCCCCCAAAATGACATTTTCTCTCCCACCTTTGTGCAGGAGGTCCATATTGCAGGAATTACGGATAGACAGACAGACAGATAAATAAATAGATGGATAGATAGATAGATAGATAGATAGATAGATAGATAGATAGATAGATAGAGATATACAGATATTTGTGTATGGATATATATATAGGGATATATATACACAATTATATATACATACATATATGCACATGTAATATATAAACACACATATATACACATATTGATAGGTATTGATAAGTATATTTCAGTATAATTGGTGTGATTTGTAACCCTATATAATTTATTTTAAGCATTTAAACCCATTCTTCTGAGCAGAGGTTCATAGACTTCACCAGGCTGACAAAGGCATCCATGACACAAAACCATGTTAAGCCTCCTCAGTGGGAAGAACCTTTGAAGCCTCTCAGAATACAACACAGTTCCGTGATCAGTAACTGCCAGTTTTGCCTCTTATGAGCGGCCCTTAATTTAAAAGTTGGATCTAGAAGAGAATTTAGAAATCCTCTTAGCCCAGTCATCTCATATTATAGATTTGAAAAATGAATTTCCCATGCTTTGGAGATCTAGCTTCTTTTGGAAACCTAGACTGACCAGTCAAATACAGTCAGAGAAAAAGACTTTTCAATAGGAAAAAGTATACAGAAAATAAAAATATGACTAAATCATGCCCCCTCGTATAAGAAAAATACAGAGTAAAGGTATTTAGTAAGAGAACAGTGAATAAGAATATCAAAATTAAACATGTCTTGTGGGTGATCATTTTGGATAAATAAATGTTAGGAAAGAAAATATGTGAATATAATGTGTTGTTTTCCTCAGATATTTTCTATGAAATAATTTATTTTTGTGCAACTTTTATTTTATTTTTTTCAATTGGCAAGCATTTATTTTCTTTCCTTCCTCCAGCTCCCACCATCACCGTTAAAAAAAACAACTTTGTAAAACATATGAATAGTCAAGCAAAAGAAATCCCTGAACTAATCTTGTCGAAAAATATATATCTTATTCTGTGACTTGAGCCCATCACCTCTCTATCAGAACCTGGCTAGCACAGTTGACCATTCATCGGGGAATCATGGTTGGTCATTATATCGATCAGAATTCTTAAGCGTTTCAAAGTTCAAAGTTGCTTGTGCTTACGATGATGTTATTATATTGTTTTCCTGGTTCCATTCACTTCATGTTGAACTTATTTATACTAGTCTTCCCATGTTCTTGAAACTCCTCTTCAATATTTTTTCTATCATAATACTATTCCCTTACATTTATATAAGATCATTTGTTTATTCATTGCCCAACTGATGTGTAATTTACTCCCTTAGTTTCCAGTTCTTTATTCCTTCAAAAAAGAGATATTAAATCTTTTTGAACATGTCCTTTTCCTTTTTCTTGGAATATGGGCCCAGTAGTATAGTTGGTTAAAAAGGGTATTCACAGTTTGGTAAATTTGGAGGCACAGTCCCAAATTGCTTTTCAGAATGACAGAACCAATTTGCAGCTCCACCAACAGGACATTAGTGTGTGCCTGTTTTTCTGCAAACCTTCCAACATTGCTCCTTCTCTTTGTTCCTAATGTTTGTGTAATTTTTGCCAATCTATAAGATAAAAGGGAAAATTTCAGTTTTTCTTTAATTTACATTTCTCTATTAATGATTTAAAGTATTTTTTCCATCTGGCTGTTCAAATTTCTTCTTTAGAAAACACTTTCATACTCCTTAGCCATTCACAATTTGGAGAATGACATTTATTCTTACAAATTTAAATCGCTTCTTTATATATTTTGGAAATGTGAACTATATTAGAGAAACTTGCAGCAAAGATTTTTTGGGTTTGTTTTTTTTTTTGGTGCGGTGATTTGCTTCCTCTCTAATTTTAGCCACATTAATTTTGTGTGTTGATTTTAAAAATTATATCAAAATTGTTCTTTTTATACATTGTGTTCTTATTTATCCCTTATTTGGCTCCTAGATCAAAAGGAAAATATCTTCCTGGTTCTTCTAATTGGGCTGTGATATTCATCCAAGGTACAAAACACCCAGAGCCAGTGGCACAAGCATGGCCACAAAGTGGCCACAAAAACCTTGGACCACAGATCACTGCTGAGAAGATTTCTGAGTGGGAAGATAGGGGTAGGACAGGGGAAGGAAGAGGAACATGATTACCCCAGCTATCAGCAGCTACCTATTTTTACTAATTATTCTTGTTTACTTAGCTGTTGAAGGATTGCAAGTTCTTTCAAGTCCTTATTAACTTGGCACTCTTCAAATAGGGAACCCTTGGCCCTAGTAACTCTGCTGCCTCTAATGGCAAATTGTGATCTTTTTCTATTGTAGCACAGTGTGTGGATGTAAATTTTATGCTTAATTCAATTCAACAATAATTTGTTAATTACTTATTGTGTATTAAGCACTATAGTTGTTTGTCCTTCAGTCTTGAACAGGACCAATAACATCAGGAGGGTGATGTCTTCACTTACAAGTGAATTGGACTTCAGTGAGGTAGAGCTGAGCAAAGTCATCAGCCTCACTCTCTCCTCCAAGGACTTCTGAGTACAGTGGCAAGACATAGAGAGGACCTCAGATGCAGTAGGAGACTTTGGCCTTTTTAAGCTAAGGTCTTTCCTAGGCCTCAGGTTGTCTGAGGCAACAGCCATTCAGTGATTTAAGGCTAGGTAAGAAATGAGGCAAAAAGTGGCCTACTTTGCCTACTCAAAGAAAAAAAATATAAACTGGGAGGGGAAGACCCTCAGGGCTTCAAGCACTGTGGTAGGCACTGAGGATAAATACATGTATACTGGGTATATAGATATATCTCAATTTACCCAATTATCCCTTCCATCTTGGAAATTATAAGGCCAGGGTGACAGAGAAAGGAGGGAACAATCAAGCAGAGACAGTTAATTCAAAATAGGTCATGGTTAAGGGCAAAGTAGCAGGACTAACAAAACCGCATATGAAAAATTTTGAAAGGCATTATAGTTGATCTGGGACATAATAGGGAGAAACTGGACTTCATTGCCTGGGGGGTATGGGTGGGTGAGATGGGTGAATTTGTGCCCTAGGAAGATCACATTGGCAACTGAGCAGAGGCTGTGTTAGAATGGGATGAACCTAGAGGTTGGCAGAATAAAAGAAAAAACTGTTGAAGTTGCCCAAACTAGAGTGTGGTTATGTGAGTTAAAAAGAAGGGACAGATGTAAAGAGTTGGAAACAGAAATGACAATATTTGGTAATTTGTTAGCCAGTGAGGGGTGGAGAGTACTCTCAAAGATGACAAAAGATGGTGGTCCCCTCCAAAAGGAAGTTTGAAAGTGGGGTGGGTTTGCGTGAAAAGATAAAGGAATGAGATCTAAGGTGTGGATCACAACCCATCTAATTCTGTTCACCCTGTATGATTCACTCTGCTCTCCACAATACGAAAAAGGAGGAAGTAGGGCTCTTATTAATGAGTCACTACCCTACTCCTTCAAAGGGCGCTTGCTGTAGCTCTAAAGTGATCTGAGGGAAAGAGGATAACAATGCCAGGGACTGCGAGAGAGGGCTGAAGGTGACAGTAATTGCCCCAAATTCTCCTGAGGAGTTGGTATTGTAGATATTCCTGTAGCAGTTAGATGATAACTGCCCAGAGGGACCAACTGGAGCTCAGAAATGGGAAGGGTGGGAGTTTCCAATGGAGTCTCCAGTGGAGATAAGGGTAGAGTAGTTGCCTTGGGGAGAAGCCCTAGAATTGGTTGTTATAGGGAGAGTGGAATCTAATCCATTTTCCCATTCTCTAATTGATTAATTATACCAATGACCTCTCCCTATCCTCACACTGGAAAGCACTGGTCTAGAGGAATTAATAGTGGGTTAAAAATCAGAAAACATGGATTATAGGCCCATCTCTACATGTTAACTAACAATGTGAACGTGGGCTCTCACATAAATGCTCTGTGTCTTGTTATCTAAACTAGCTAGAGCTTAGCACAATACCTGGAACATAATAAATAAATCTGGTTGACTGACCAAACTAGGGATAAAACCACATCTCTTGCCATGGTTATTGTGAGCATAAAATGAGACTAATAAATGTGAAACTGCAGCGTAATGCTTTTTAATGGACAATATGAAAAATGTTAATATAGAGAAACAAAATCAGAAATAGCAGATTTTTTCCCTCATCTTTTCTCTTGTGGTTTACTTTTATAATTAGGCAAGTGCGTGAGTAATGCTGGTTCTTTTAGTTACGCAATGGAGCTCTGCTTTTAGCAGTACCCTTATGGTTATGAAGCCCAGACTAGCACATATGTTTAGCTTTAACTTGCATTGGGAAGTTGATATTTCAGAAAAAGTAACAGGAAAAGAAACTTTTTATGGTTTTTTTGTTTTGTTTTGTTTTTCCCCTCTCTACTCAAACACCAGCTGCTGCTGGGGCACTATGCCCTCTGTCTTTTTTATTAAGACCTATGTACATAGCCCATACTAAGTTAAATATACAGAGCGCAGTCTGAGCCGTAAGAGAGGAAAGCTAAGCTGACTTCCTTTCACATCCACAGTGACCCAGAATCCCAAGAGGAAACAAAAATTGATTAAGTCTTAGATTTAGGCTCACATCTAGGTCTTTCCTATAGAGTAGGGAGTAAGCAGGGGATCATTGTATAACATTCACTACAGTTCATATTTAAACAACTTCAGAATGTAAAACAGTTTTCAGGACTGCTGATGAAGCATTTTAGATCTCACATTGGCTCTGCACTGTCTCGTTTAAAATCTATGTTTTCTGGTAAGTCAGGCCGGGGCTTAGATCCAGCCTTTTCATGGAAGTCATCTTCTCCAAGAGTAGTGGAATAGTTACCAGGGACTCCTCCCTGCTATTCCAGTCAAACCCGACCAAAAAGGATCTCTAGACCTCTCAAACTCATGCCATCATCTCCAATTCTGGCTACGTTAACCTTGGAATTGAAATTCATTTGCCTTAAATCAAAAAAGAGCAAAAACAAACAAGGCTGTCCAAAGATGGGGTTCAAGCTCACCTGGGCAGGATATGTTCCTTAGCTTACAGGAACACATTTTTTTATTTATGCCTACATGGGAGCCAAGCAGGGTCAGAGATAGGGCAAGCTGCCCTGGCCTGCATCCCTCATAGGAAGTAGCTTGAAAAGATTTTAACATGATCTATAGCCCAAAGGAAAGTAAGCACTAATACTAGAATTACTCCCTTTCAAATATCTGCTAAGTCATCACTTCAGTGGCCAATAAAGTGATTGACTCATAATCTCCAAGTGCCAAGATCCCTCAGTATTGAGTCAGGCACAGGAGGACATCAGGAAACACAAACCTTTCACACATTCTATTAAAAACTCTTTTTACCCTAGAATTCCTATGAAAAATTATATAAAACATTTTCAACATCTGACATGACTATATCTCTAGGGGATACTCTGTTGAAGATTATTCCTGGTCTGTTTGGCCCGTGACAGATGTCTTATGATATTCTGAACGTTTTCAGGGATTTTAGCAATATCCCTATTATTTTTCTTTTCTTTTCCACATTTTTCTACTTACGCAACTTGGGGATAAATGGACCCTTGTGGCTTTTTCAACATCCAGAGTCTTTATACCTGCTATTCAAGGAAACAATATTTTTGATAAAGCAATAATGACCTACTTTGGAAACTTATTTCTGGTACTAGTTGTGCAAAATCATCACGTGTAACAGAAATCAATTGGACAAAATATCAACAAACATTATTGAATGTCTACATCATACAAAACTCTCTGGGGGAGGGGGGGAGTGTATACAACCTCTCTGAACTTGAAGGTCTTGCAAAGTAGGGAGGAGAGAGGACATTGGCACATGAAAAGATAATTCTGTTTGCTCCTGCTCCGGGGCTACTGACAATTCCTTCAAAAGGCCAAAAAATTGAACTGCTTTCATCCACTACAAATGTATGGTTGATTATCTCTGGTAGGCCAGGGTTCAACAAGCTCTCTACTTTTTTTTTTTCTTTCTTTTTTCTTTTTGGAGGGAGAAAGGTAGAACAATTGGGATTAAGTGACTTGCCCAAGGTCATAGGGCCAGTAAGAGATAAGTGTCTAAGACCAGATTTGAACTCAGGTCTTCTGACTCCGAGGCTGGTGTTCTATTCATTGCACCACCTATCCACCCCTCTACTCTACTTCTATATCAGCTCCCTGTCTTATTCCCTGTTCTAAAATGTTTCTTCTTTCATCATCTCAGTTCTCCATTTTTTTCATCATTTCATTTGTAGTATATGATTTGGGCTTCTTTTCCACTAGTTTTAATTTAAATTGTCTTTTTTATATAGTGAACTTAATAATCATCAACAAATGTGAGAATTTTAGTATAAAAAGAATAAAAATATTGCACATGAAATTGTGTACTTGTAATAGAGTTTTTAAGTGCATATTAATTTTAGGAGGACAGTAACAATTGTTTCCCCTTCTGGACTTTGTTTTCTTTCAAGTTTATTAAATGTTTGATTATTGCTCTTTTTTGGAGTGGAGGGGGGATATCTGCATCACTATCCATTAACTCTCTCCCTTCCCTTAAATGGAATTTCTCTCTTGTAACAAATAAATAGACCCAAGCAAAATAATTCAAGACATTAGCTATGTCTGAAAACATATGTCTCATTCTGCACTTCTAGTTCATCATCCCATTGTGAAGAAATGGGTGGCATGCTTCATCAATTATCTGAAGATATAATGGATCACTGCATTGGTCTGTGTTCTAATGTCTTTCAGAGTTGTTTTACTCTACATTGTTGTGGTCACCTTAAAAACTGTTTTGTTGGGACGGTTCAGTAGCGCAGTGAATAGAGTACTGGCCCTGGAGTCAGGAGGACCTGAGTTCAAATCTGGCCTGAGACACGTAGCACTTACTAGCTGTGTGACCTTGGGCAAGTCACTTGACCCCAACTGCCCTGCCTTCCCCCCTCCAAAAAAAAATGTTTTGTACGTTCTGCTTATTTCCTTCTGCATCAGTTCATACATCTTCTCAAGTTTCTCTAAATCCACTGTATTTGCCACTTTTACACTATTTTGTTATTCCATTTCATTCATATCTCACAATTTATTGTCATTCACCTAATCACTGTGCTTCTAATTTTTTGCTTGTTCAAAAAAGTGCAGCTGTAAATATGTATGCATGTATAAGTCCTTACCTTCTCTCTGACCTTCTTGTAGTGGTAGCACTGGGTCCAAAGGTATATACAGTTTAGGGAGTTTCTAGTTAGTTACATAAGATACTTCCTCACTTAGTAGGTCATGGACATTCCATTTCCACCATTGATTCTGCTGCATTGGTAAATACTTTTTCAAGAGTATCACTCAATCTCTCCTCTTCTATTTCTAAAAAAAGATGGTCCCTCCTTCTTGCTAAAGCTCATCTCTCTAACTTAGACCTTAATTTCATTCACACATGCTTTCTCTATCATCTTCCTCCATTATTCTTAACTTTTTTCTTTAAAAATAAATAAATAAATTCTGCTTACTTATGTAATTTATTGCAATTCTAAGACATGCCTCATTTTTCATCCCTAAACAATTATAGATAAGTCTTCCTGTTTCTAAAATTGTATTAATAATGCTCAGCTCAGTCCAGGCACATTAATTTTCTATGTAGCAACCTAATTATCTTAAAATTGTTTAAATCTGTGATCTTAACAATCAACGAATACAAAGATTTCAATATGCAAAGAAAAAGAAAGGCTTCGTGAATTTTACAACTTGTACAGTTTGTTTTTAAGGGATATATGTATGTATATTATATAAAATCCCTATGTATAATTTAACAAGATAGTAACAAAGTGCTCTATGATCCCTTCTGTTTTTGTTTCCTTATGTGTACTTAAAAGTATTTTAGTGATGTACTTTTAAAAACAATTTTGAAAGACCTCAGGACTCTAATCAAAGAAGAAAATAATAGTGACTACATACCCTTTTTCTTATGAACATTCGTTTTCTCCCTTTTCACTCTTTTCTTATCCTTTTTGTACAATTTCCAAGAAGTGCTATGTTCTTCCCAGTCATTAGAGAAATAAAAAAGTTTTCCCTTCTCTGTTCTAGCCCAT
>JAQQSV010011056.1:0-13107 GCA_028646515.1 Pseudochirops corinnae | reverse complement strand
AAGACAACTCTACAAGTCTCAGGATGGAAGGAGAGATCTACATTCAGAGAAAGATCTAGACAGAGCAGAGTTTAAATGGAGACTGAAGCAATCTACAAGCTCTCTTTCTTTTCCATGTTTGGTTTTGTTTCCTCTTTCCTTTCCCATTGTTCACTCCATTGGTTACAACCCTTCTATATAACCAGACTAATGTCCAGTGTGAAAGTATTTGCAGATCCTATACTTGATTGCATGCCACCATGGGGGAAGGGGAGAAGGAGGGGAGAAAATTTGAAACTCAAGGGATTGTGGAACTGAATCTTGTAAAGTAAAAGTAAATAAACAAATTAATTTTTAAAAATTAAAAATAAATTTTTAAAAATTTAAAAATTCTAAAATTTTTAAAAATTTAAAAATTCTAAATATGGCTCCACATCATTAATAACTAGAGAAATACAAATCAAAACAATTCTGAAGTTTTGATCCATTGGAAAGGTTCCCCACACCTGGACTGGTGGCTTCTTGAATACCAGTAAGATTTAAATGCCTTTTTTTGGGCAACAGGTAATGAAAAGGTAAATTAATGAAATGAACTTCCAAACTCCCAAAACATGAAAAAAAATAAGTAAAAATGAATCAGTCCCATGTCAAGAGAGCACAGACCAGCAGAAAAGCAAGGGCCTTCGTGGGTCTAGAAAAAGGAGAAGGATGTCAGTGTTTCTCAGAGGCTACCCTGTCCCCTGATGAGAACTCTCACCCCCTTTTCTTCTCCCTTCAATATACAAAGCCCACAAGGCAGTTCTATGACTCATCAATAGAAAAGAAGAAATAAAAGATTCCCTGAGCTCATCCACCTCCAGGGGCCTTCTCTCCTCATTTCCCAAGCAATCTTCTCATCCTAATTCAGCTCCTCAAATGCCATTCCCTCCTGGGAATCAAATACATAAACTGACCAGTAAAAACATCCGGCCTGCCTGACTCTTCTATTTCCCATTGTAAATTATTAAGTTGTCGTGCTGGTACAACCAAGTCTCATGTGAGTTGCGGTGGCAAGAGCCAGCTTTCCCAGGACCTCTTCACCTCCCACCCATTTCTGAGTCCCGCCATTTCAGATCTTGGACCCATGGCACAATACCATGGATTGGAAGAGCCTAATGACCAACCAGACCCAGCAACCTCTCCTGGTGGCTACTACTGCTCCATTAGGAAACTCATTAGCAAATAGGTCTTGGGGTAAATCAGAAGAGCCCCCAGCTTGGAGAAAGACTGCCAAGTTCAGGTCTCTGGGACTGTGGACAAACCATTGTGCCTTAATGTCCCCACTTGTAAAAGCGGGAGAGTAAAACCTGCCCTATGAAGCCCAGAGGCCAGCTGTGAGGATTTACAGAAGATGTAGCTAGCTTGTGAAGAGGACAGAACCAGCCCTGGAGTCAGGAGGACCTGAGACAATTCCTAGTTGTGTGACCCTGGGCAAGTCACTTACCCCATTATCTTCCCAACAAATGAGAAGATGTACCCAACAAAGCTAGATAAATATCAGTTATCTTTACCTTTTGTTTCCCCAAATAATTACAAATACCCTAATTTAGCTGCCCAACCATCTGGACAGCACAGAAACACATTTTTTAAAACTTTTTTTGCACTTAATAGTATCTTTTTTTCCAATTTCATGTAAAGATCATTTTAAACATTCATTTTTTTAAGATTTTGAGCTCCAAATTTCTCTTCCTCCCTTCCTCCCCGCTCCCTAAGACCACAAGTGATCTGATACAGGTTATATATGTACAATCAAGAAACACATTTTTAAAGGCATGTATTAATGCCTACTCACTCCAATATGAAATGGATTCCTGATTTCAGAGCTGTGGGTAGTCCCCTCAACACGCAGACTGCAGCCTGTGGAAGCCTCCCCAGCCTGGGGAGTCATGTCTTTGCCTAAGTTGACCCTGGGGGAGGGGTCCACTCGATGAGCTGGGAGCCTTCCTCAATTCCTCCTCCCATCCACAGGATCCCAATGGGGCACGCCCAACGTCAACCAAGCAAGCAGCATTTTAGTAAGCCTCCGCTATGGGCCTAGGTAACCACTGCTCTCCTCATGTGATCCTCCCATCTTTTTCAACCATACATTTCTATAAAAACAGCCTTTGTCAATCAATCAACCAATAAGCATTATTAAGCACCGTATGCTGTGTGCTGGGCACTATACTAATGATATAAAGACAAATAGAAACGGTCCTTCAAGGAGTGTACATTCTACTAGGGGAGACAACAAGAGAGTGAGAGAGAGAGAGAGAGAGAGAGAGAGAGAGAGAGAAAGAGACAGAGAGAGAGAGACAGAGAGAGACAGCACAGTGCAGTGGTTAGAGCACCCGACCCAGACCTTCGAAGACCTGAATTCAGATCCAGCTTCAGACACTTCCTAGTTGTGTGACCCTAGGCAAATCACTTCATCCTGCTTGCCTCAGTTTCCTCATCTGTAAAAAGAGCTGGAGAAGGACATGGCCAACCCCTCCAGTATCTTTGCCAAGAAAAACCCAAACGCAGAGTCAGACAGGACTGAACAATATTACTAATTAATTAATTAATTCTTTGCTGTGGATTTGCTATAACCTGCTTGTTCTTCCTGTTGTCCCCATCCATATTTTGTTCAGAATCAGCAGAGATGTGAGAAGCCCTGGAGAAAGCTAATTGCCCTCCGGTGTGAAAGAAATTACACTGGGCAAGAAGAAATAAGAGAGCTGAATGATCGAGGCCATTCCCAGACCTGTAGACTGAGGCTATGGTTGGATGCTGTGGGCACTGGTCTTGGGTTCCTTTGCAGAGCTGCCAGCTGCACAGTATTTGCTGGCACAGACTGGTCATAGTTAGTCGTTGGAACTGGGTGATTTTGTGTTGGTTTTGCTCCTGATGACCTAGGCCCGCTCTCCAATCTGGACATGCTCCCAAACACCTGTGGCTATTTTTAGCCTAAAGTCTAGACTTGATTTGGGGGAGAGTGTTGGCCAAGGGAAACCCACACTTCTTCTTGTCACAGGTCTACATTGTACATCCACACAGTGCCACCATGTATATGTGAACAGAGTAGCAGAGGGCTAAGCCTAGGAGGAAAGGCTTGAGGGGCTACTGGAGGGACTGGAAAAGCCTCCTGCAGAGGGCTGAGGGTGAGCTTGGCCCCACCTGCTCTGGTCCATGGGGGGAGGGGAAGCATACCTCCTCTGGGACCTTGGGCAGGATGCTGAACATACGGACCCCAAATTACTACAACTGAAAAGTGAGGGGGTGAAATTAGATGACGGAGAAGGCACCTTCCGACTTCTGAATCTGTGACCCAGTGACAATGGATCCGAAAGCAGGTTGGGTTTGGGGGCTGCCCTGAGTGGCATCCCCACCTAAAGCCACCTTGTGCTTCTGCTTGGGGTCTCATCTGCACTTTAGAGCTACGTGTGTACACATGATGTCACACAAACATGTCTCCCTATTAGCATGTGAACTCATTAAAATAAAGTCCCTAAATATGGGAGTAGCTTTGCAAGACATCACCTGTCATATTGTACGCCTTCTCACTGGGTAGGGAGGGGCCAGAGGCAGGGATAGAATCCAGAACTCAAAATTGTTCAAAAGGAATGTTAAAAAATAGAGACAAAAAAAGAAATGAAGTAGCATTTATACAGAAAGCTCTATTGCATATTAATTACAATTAATAATCAATAATTAATAACCAATTGTATTAATTTGAATGTCAAAGCAACTCTGCTTTAGTTAGTCCCCTTTTACAGATGTGGAAACTGAGACACAGAGAGTTTTAAGTGACTTGCCCAGGATCACACAGCTAGCAAGTGTCAGGGGTAGGATTCGAACTCGGGTCTTTGTCTTCTTTCTTGCTCTATCCTTGTTTCACTTTTGTCTTTGCACTCCCAGCACTGGTCAAGATATCTTACACACAGTTAAGTGCTCGGTAAAGTCACTTTAATTTCTGCTCTTCCGGCTTAGGGGCAAGTCTCCTCTCTGGGCAGTGCATAGAGCGCCGGGGCCAGAGTCAGGAAGACCCTAGTTCAAATCCTCCCTCAGACACTTACTAGCTGTGTGACCCTGGGCAAGTCACTTCATCTCTGCCTCAACTGTAGGATGGTGCTAATAATAGCACCTACCTCCTAGGGTTGTTGTGAGCACCGAAGGAGACAATATTTGTAAAACGCTTAGCACAGGGTCTGGCGCATAGGAAGCTATACAGCAAGCACTTACTCCCTTCCCCCCTTCTGGGCCTCAGTTTCCCTCTCTGTGAAAAGGAAGCTGGAATGCAGGGTGCCTTGAAGCTCAGAAGCTCTATGATCCTATGAGCAGCACATGCCTGACCCGGATCAGACATTGTCATTTCCCCTGAGGGGCTCCTCCTTTCCAGCGGATAAGGCAGCTTGGAGCACCCACCTCAGAGACTGTAAAAATCTGGAGCCAGATCCACTACCCAAGAACCTTCCTTTTCCTTAAGCCCATCCTTCCGCACTCCCTAATGGCAGAAAGTCCTCAGGTCCCCACGGTTTCCCCGGGAAGGTCTACTGAGTAAGAAGGGCACCGTGACTCAGTATACTCCGACTACATTTTATCTCCTCCCCGGGGAAATAGATCGAAAACATGACGCTTCCCCTTAGAGAGGAGCCCAAGCTGGTCCGCACCAACGCCCGGGACCCGGCCCTCGGCCCGGCCCGCAGGTAAAGAGCAAAGCTGGGCAGGTCGGGCACATCTGGAAGGCAGGAGATCCTCCCCCGCCCAGGCAGTCCCACTCTCCCCACCCCTCGCTGCGACAGAAGAGGGGGCCGGCTCCCCTCACTTACGGCTCCTGGTTTCCTCGGTGCAGGGCCGAGCACACAGACTGGCAGGCAGGCAGGCAGGCAGGCAGGCAAGCAAGCTGGAGAACGTTCGGGGAGGGTCTGCTGGCTCCCACGCAACCGCCGCAGAGAGGAGAGCTGTCCGACGACGCGCTGCGGATGTAGGGAGGCCTCCCCGAGGCCTGGGGGGGAGGGGGACAGTCAGACTGGGCTGCAGCATGTGACTGGTGCTGCTCCTGGTCCAGCCCCTGCCCAGCCCCTGCGGCCACCCCAGTCTCAGCCCCAGACCCTCCCTTAGACCCAGCCCCAGATCCCTCCCCTGCCCCAGCCTCCAGCCCCAGCCCCTGCCCCAGATCCAGCCCCAGATCCCTCCCCTACCCAGCCCTTGCCCCTAGACCCCGGCCCTAGCCCCCAGACCCTGACTTAGCTCCCAACCACTACCCAAGCCCCAGCCCCTGCCCAGGCCCTAGATCTAAATCCCTCCCCTGACCCAGACCCTAACCCAGACCCTCCCCCAGACTCTAACCCCAGACCCAGCCCCAGATCCCTCCCTAGCCCCAGCCGCTGCCCAAGCCCCCTGCCCCAGCCCCTGCCCCAGACTCTGACCCAGCCTCATCTCTAGTCCCCATCCAGTACCCTATGGCCAGCTCTTCTTCCTTCTTCTGCCGGGAACCTGATCTCACTAGTTCCCCTGGTCCAGGAAGGGTTTCTCGAACGCACTGGGCCCGGGAGTCCCCTGGGAGGGCCCGAGCTGGGCGTGGAGAAGGAAAACCCAGGCTTGTGCAACTTCGGCCAGCCTGGAGCTTAGGTAGGTAGCCCTTCTGATAGCCCCAGGGCGAGCTTGGAGAAAGCTTCCCCCCGCGGCCAGGGCCAGCTGGGTGCGAGCTCCGGCCGCCTCTAGGGGCTGTTAAGTCAGGCTCATCTCCGGGAGCTCGGTTCCCTCGTTAACCTTCATAAAGGGAAAAGAAATAAAGTGGGCTTCTCCTGAGTCAGCGAAGGCAAGTCAGTGCAATGAAAGCGCCCCGCTAGGAGTCCGGGCTCGTGAGTTGGTGCGTCCCAGGCTGGCCACACACACCCTTTGGGACTTTGGGTTTCTCCTATCTGTGAAATGGAGGGAGGCGTTCTTTCTCTACCTACCTCTCTAAGGACTGTGGGGACGAAAGTGCTTTGGAGGCCTTACATGCTATGAAATGAATGGAATAACTGGGAAAACCTTGCCCTTGTGTCCCATAGAAAGGGGACTAAACCAGGCATCAGGAGGAAGGGAAGGGAGAGGAAGGAAATGGGAATTTATAGAGCACATCTGCTAAGCTCTTTACAAACAGTATCTCATCCGATCCTTGAAACAACCCTGGGAACAAGAAGTAATTATTCCCATTTTACAGATGAGGAAACTGAGACAGAGAGAGGCTAAGTGACTTACCCAGAGTCACCCAGGTAGGAAAGATTTCCAACCAAGACTGGATTGAAACTCAGGTCCTCCTGACTCCAGGCCCTCTATCCACTAGACCACCTAGTTGAATGTCAGACTGAAGTATTGGTACCTTTGAATCCTGTCCTAATGCAGGAAATGGGTATAACAAGACAAAACAATCCACGCCCTCAAAGAATTTACATTTTGACACCAGCTGTTTGACCACAGGCCAGAGATGAACTCTGAGCCTCAGTTTCCTCTTACAGTGCCAACCTCAAAAGTCTGTTTTAAGGAGAGTATCTGGCAAATTCCAAACAACAATAAGATTAAACATTTGAGAAATACAAACCATCTTTTCCCTCAGACTAGCTCCTGGGCATTACAGCTTCAGATAGGATGGTGTATACATCCATGTACCCTGGGTTCACTTAATTTAGTCAGTCACTTTGAACCAAAAACGGTCGGGATTCAGTCAGACTACCTCCCACCCTTGAATAAATAGGACATAGTCCTCTAATCTCTCGCTTCAGTCACCTCCTGCATGGGGTCTTTCTAGATTCTCCCCCTCCCAAAGACTTCCCCTCCACCCCTTAAAAAGTATTTCCTTGTCAATGGCCTTGTCCTCATATTACCTGCTTTTACATATGTATTAGCATACTACATGTAATATGTAAATATAACATATATAAAAAACATAACACACGTGTGTCTGTATTCATCTACACTGACAGAATGTAAACTCCTTGAAGACAGGAAACATTTCATTTTTTGCATCCCAATGCCCAGTCCCTAGCAGACACATAATAATAAATGCTCCGTTAATGAGATCACTACTGAAACCCACAAATGCATTTTCCAGACCCCCCTTCTCTACCTTTCAGTCAGTCAGCAAGCGTTTATCCAGCATCTTCTAGGATGCTGTCCTAAGTTCTGGAGATACAAAAAGGGCAAAAGGCCGTTCCTGCCCTCAAGGAACTCCCAGTCTAAAGTGGGGAGACAACAAGCAGACAACACATACAAACAAGAGCTTCTCAGAGAGAAGACACTAAAGATAAAGGACTGGGGAAGGTTCTGGATTTAGACTGATCCTTGAAGGAAGCCAGGAAAGCACTCCAGGCCTAGAGAATGGCCAGTGCAAATGCTCATTGTGGGGCGTTTGAGGAACAGCAAAAATTGGTGAAATGAAAGGGAAATGTGCCCTCCAATTATACTAAGCTAGAAAACCAAGCACAGCACTGGGCAAGCCCACCTAGAGTCCCTTCCCAGCTGGACCATCATCTTTCAGTTGTGCCTGACTCTCCGTGATCCCATTTTGGGGTTTTCTTGGCCAAGATACTGACGTCATTTGTCATTTCCTTCTCCAGTTTATTTGACAGGTGAGAAAACTGAGACAAACAGGAGGAAGTGACTTGCCCAGGGTCACACAGCCAGTAAATGTCTGAGTCAGATTTGAACTCAGGAAGATTGGGTCTTCCTGATGGTGCCCCATGCACTATGGTGCCACCTAGCTGCCCCTGCTTGCTAATGCAGTGAATCTATTTCTGCTGCTGGTAGCACATTCGAGCCCACAGCACACTGTAGTGGCAGCCACCTGCTCTGGAAATACAATGGGAAAAAAGTATTGCTACTGGGCAGTTTATACTCTACTTCAGGAAGGAACCCATGCTCAGGTAAGTACAGTAGATAAAAAAAATATATCAAAAGGATATAATTCAGCAGGCTAAGAGCCCTTGAATTCCCAGGCCAGACACCACACCCAGCATCCTTGATTCCTGTTCCTTTTCCCAGGACCGAGCCGGGCATCACCTTGTCTCTTCCCCTTGCCCACAGACAGATGGCCAGCCTGGTTGTGAATGGGATACACTTTCCTTTTTTAGGAGATCTATGGGCATAGCAACCATTCATTTCTTAGGATTGAGAGCTGGAAAAAAAACCTTCCAGATGACCTAAACCAACTCCCCCTTCTCTCCCCCCCCCCCCCCCGCCGTCATTTTACAGATGACAAGGCTGAAGGCCAGAAAATAGAGTGACTTATCTAAGGTCACCTAGGGTAGCAAGTAACAGGGGGATCTGAATTCTTCTCTTTTTTTGTTTAATTTATTTATTTACTTTTAGTTTACAACATTCAGTTCCACAATCCCTTGAATTTCAAATTTTTTCCTCCTCCCTCTCCTCCCCCCTCCCCCCAATCAAATATAGGTTCTACAAATACCTTCACATTAAACATTAGTCAATGAACTCTCCTCTGATTTGAAATCCGGTTCTTTCTACCATAGCCTCTCTCCCGGGCTTGGCTCCTTCCTGAGTTCTAGCCCTAATCTTGGGGTCATCTGTCTTGTGGCTAGTTGCTTTATAGGGCAGAGACCTGCTGGAAGTGAGGAGGCATGTCTGGTGAGATCTTCAGCTCAGCTCTTCCAAGACAGGAATAATTGTCAGTGATGACTTATCTGCAGGCTCCTTATTTCTATTTCTTTTTTCCGAAGTTAATGAGGTCATGGGGGCTGCCTGACCCTGATCCGAGATGGCTGTTAAAAATACTCGCCCTCGGCTGGGTTGTGATACCCAGGCTGGCCTCCTGCCTGTCCTCGTTAGTCCTGGCCAGCAGGCTCCAGGCTGCAGAGCACTTGGGAACTTGGGCCAGGCCCAGAAGACAGGAAGGAGAAAGGTGTAGGGGATGAGGAGGAGTGGGGGGATGTCCCCCTTTGGTTTCTATGGGGAAGGGAAGAGGAAGGCAATCTCAGAGAAAATTAAAATTCCTGCAATTCTTAAAGAGCCTTCTAATATCTAAATCAATGGTTCTCAACCTTCCTAATGCTGTGACCCTTTCATACAGTTCCTCATGTTGTGGTGACCTCCAACCATAAAATTATTTTCATTGCTACTTCGTAACTGTAATTTGGCTGCTGTTATGAATCTATCTGATATGCAGGATGAATTTTCATTGTTACGAATTGAACATAACCCACAGGTTGAGAATCGCTGCTCTAAAGGGATAAATTTATTCCCAGTCCCTCCTTATCAGAAAGAAAGAAACATATGCACCCACCTCTAGATTAAGGAGGATGCCCACAAGCAAAGAAGCCACTGAATGCTTGTTCTTTTTCTTGTGAAAATTACAGTGCTCCTGTGGGCACCTTAATGATATGAAGATATAAGTGAGTTTTATACAAAAATACCCCATTAAATAGTTTTTTAGGAATCACTTTGGGGAATAAAGGTTGAGCAATATATTAACAACAATAATACGAGACAACATACATAGCCGGTGTAGGTGCTGTGTTGACACTGCACAATTATCATGTCATTTGAGCCTCACAACAACCCTGGGAGGGATGTGCTACTATTATCCCCATTTTACAGATGAGGAAACTGAGGCAGAGATTGGTAAAGCAGCTAATAAGTGTCTGAGACTGGATTTGAACTCAGGTCTTCCAGTCTCCAAGCTCCCTGTTCTGGACACTGTGGTGCCCCTTGGCTGCCCTTAATATTATCAGAAGTTTGGATAGCTTAAAGCTAAGACTTTTGGAATCTCCTCTATGAAAACTCTTAAGTCAGAATGTTTACACTTTTCAGGGAAAAAACATTCCCTTCCCCCAAATTTTTCTTTGTTTTCCCTCAATATTCACAGCTTTAAATATCACATGAACTTCATAGGACGGGTGTCATATTTCTTGCCTTCTTAGTGGATGACAGAGAGGGGGACAGGGGATCGGAAGTTAAAAGAAAAATAAGAAATTTAAACTAAATGAATAGAGAACTGAAGGAATAAATAAATAGGAGAGAGACACAGAGAGAGGGGGGGAGAGAGAGAAAGAGGGAGAGAGAGAGGGAGGAGAGAGAGAGAGGGAGGGGGGAGAGAGAGAGAGAGGGAGAGGGTGAGAGAGAGGGAGAGGGAGGGGAGGGAGAGAAAGAGAGAGAGAGGGAGAGGGGGGGAGAAAGGGGGGGTGGAGAGAGAGAAAGAGAAAGAGGGAGAGAGACGGACACACAGAGGGAGAGAGAGAGAGGGAGAGAGAGATGCCACATGAAATGATTGAAAGTGCAACAGCAAGATATGGTAGAAGAGTGCACTGGACTTGGGAAGACCCTGGGTTCAAATCTTGCCTCCAGGTCTCTGAACCTCAGTCTTCCCATCAATAAAATGAGAAAAATGATAACTCAAACACCAAGTTCCCAGGATTGTGGTAAATTTCAAATGCAATAAAGCATATAAACCATCTTGCCAACCTTGTAAACTTAGAAAAATGGTAGCTGTTGTTGATCTAGGGCCTCTGGTCCTGCCCTTGACCCCAAGAGAGCCAAGCTCTTCCCTCCTTCATGCAAACAGAATCAGACAAATTCCATTCCACCATGTATGGGATGAGTGAAAACTTCTCAATTTGGGGTGGTTAACTTTTCAAATTGCTTCTGTCAATCACTTTTATGTTCCTTGGTCTGTTTTGCCGCCTTGGTGGGACCCTCCTCTTATCTTTCCTTTCTATCCCAGTTGGGGAAGTATTTGGTGAAGTGTGCCTCTCCACCAATGAGAGGGGAAACAGTCTTGACTAAGTTAGGCTATAAATTCCAGCACTATCTTTTGTAACTTGCCTCTTCTCCATGATGAGTCATGGGGAAGACCGCCCTCTTCTCCCAGGGAAGACAATAAAGTCCTGTTCTTATCCTAAGAGATCTCTGTGTTTATTTCTTTTCACTAAATTAAGGATGAAGGATATTTTTCATCCCAAATAGCCGGGCTGAGCAATATGTCCCAGGAAAGCAGAAGACAGAGCTGGCTGAGAGGCCGCCATGCTGCCAACCCACTTTATTCCCTGTAATGGGACAATTCCAGCCCTATTCATTTCTAGGAATCCAACCAACAGACAGTGTCAGGGGTCTGTCTTTGGAGTGAGTGGTCCCCAGACACAGCCCACTGGAGGAGCGATGGCTCCTCTCCCCAGGCTAGGCCCAGCCTGCTGAAGAAGCCCCTTCTGGTGGCCCTTCCAGGGACCTATCTCCACGGTAACTGTCTGGCTTGAAGAAAAGTCCTCTTGTACCATCCATACTGGACTGAGAGAAAATGCTGCGGCTCTGTATCAGCAATGGAGCATTCACAATGCCTACAGTAACTATAAGTATGCTAAGTATTAATCACAAAATGTAACAGGCTCTCTACATAAGAAATATAGCTAGAGCATTTATTCAGATACCAGAAAACCGGGTCCCAAAACCAGAAAGTCGAAGCCAACACAGTAGTTATGAAGTTGGCACATGTAGTTAAAGTAGTAAACACCCACATTCTCAAGCCTTCAAAACAGGACAGGCTACCTCAGGCAAAAATCCTCCTCTCCTTACTCATGACAACTGCTCAGCCTCCGGACAGCTTGCTCCCTGCAGCTCGGGCCCCCCACAGTTCTTGTCCCTGGCAGTCCTCAGCAAGAGTCCATAGCAGAGATTCTGGCAGGCTCAAAGAAAAAGGAGTTCGCACCACAACCGCAGCCGCCACTGTCACCGCCACAGCCGCTGCTGCTGCTTCCAGTCACCACGGCACAGCACTGACGCTAGCTTGGTTCCGGTGTTCTCTTGCTCCACCCCTTCCTGCTATGACAGCAAGTTCAAGGGGCATGGAAGATCTTCAAATCTCAGTATCATTACATTTGGCCCCAAGCTCTTTCATGTCCCCTACTTAGCAAAAATACATTAACAATACATTTCATTCCATAAGTTAATAAGAGTTTTAAGAATAACTGGTATCAACAGAATTTTACAACAACATAACAAAGATAGCACACAATAAACACAGAAAACAATATTTTAGGGTGAGACTTGAGCATAAGCTCCCCATCATTCCTCGCTTGAACAAATGGGGTTCCAATATCTTGGGGTAATGGAAGAAGGTCTCTTCTTCCATGGCTACTTGCTGCTGAAATCGGACGTAGAGCTGCCCCTGTCCCGAGGGGTCCCATTTGAGAGGTCAGTTCTTTAGCCAGCATTTGGAACATGCTTGATGCCAGGTCCAGGGGTGACATGTCACAGTTGTGGACAGGGCGTGACATCCAGCTTGAGCTATCGGCATCCACAGGTGGAGGGTACCAAGCCTGTGGAAGCAAATCTAGCAAACAAGGTGAACAGACAAAAAGCCAAGAAGAAGCAAGGAGATAATAACCAGAAACAAGGTAGATATAGGCTCAGCCACGCTACTGGAATCCATGAGCCCACTATTGTAGCCTCACTCGTGGTAGAAAATATGAGTTAAGGGTACAATTTTATAATCATTTTCTCCAGAATAAACAATAGTTACAGTGTTATCCCTCCCATGTGCTATAATCTCTGCAGCCTTTGGAACATCATCTGGCTTCCATTTTACCCATACCTTAGCTTCCAATTTTATTCTATCAGTAGAACCAAATCCTTCAGTTCCTCTGACAGTTATTTTGGAAGGAGGCTCAGTTTTTACAAGTGGCATTGCTTTACAAGAACGATAATCACTTGAACTATCCTATCATTTTTATGAATCTGTATGGACTCTTCACCTAAATTGTGGAATGTCACAACAATTTCACCTTGATAATTAGAATCTGTTACTCCAACCAATACATGTATTCCTTGAGCTGCTAATCCTGATTTGGGTAAAATCTGTCCAAAGTGATTTTTAGGGATTCTTATGCATATTCCAGTGGAGATTTTTCTTATTTCTTTTCCGTCCAACCAAAAATCCTCTAAACAATGTAAATCATACCCCACCGAACCAGGTGCTCCTGGGTACGGTGCTGGGACATCTGGCCTGAAAGTCCGATACTCAATATTTGGGATCTTATGTGTTTGCTGTTTTCTAATTTGCAGATTTGGGGTCATCATTCTGCCTAGAGGTGTACTTCCCTCCAGTGGTCTATTATTCAAATTACGTAGAGCCATGAA
>JAQQSV010011055.1:0-13107 GCA_028646515.1 Pseudochirops corinnae | reverse complement strand
ATGATTGCACGCCACCATGGGGGGGGGGAAGGGAGGGGAGAAAATCTGAAACTCAAGTGATTGTGGAACTGAATCTTGTAAATTAAAAGTAAATGAGTAAAAAAAAAAAAAAAAGATATTGTGGAGGTAGGAGCAACCAGACTTGGCAACTGATTGGATGAGGAGAATGAGAGGGGGAAGAATTGAGGACAAATCAGGGCTTCTGAACTCAGGTGATCCCAAGATGGGGCCTCAAGAGAAATTATTAGGCTAGGAAGAAGGATGGGTTTGGGCAAAAAGCTAGTAAGTTCTGTTTCGGAGATCTTGAATTTGCCTACATAACATGCAGTTGGAAATGTTCAGTAGACAGTTGGTGATTTGAAACTAGAGCTCTGGAAAAAGCCTAGGGCTGGGGATGCAAAAGTGTACTATAAGTCTTAGTGCATTTTAAAGTTTTAATCTTTTAAGTCTCAACTGTTTCAGATTATAAACTGTTAAAGCTTAAACACTAAGACACGTGGGGTATCTTATATAGAGTTAGTAATTGCGTTATGGAGGTGCAAACCAAGTGCTAGGTTAGATTGGAGAGGGGTGGTCCTTCCAGATCAGTGAAGGCTTCCTACATGAGAGAACATTTATAATGGTCTTGGAAAATGGGAAAGAATAAATGAAAGACCAGGTTCCCTTTCATCTGTTGTTCACCAGCTCCCAAAGTCATTCTGCCTCTCTCTAGAGGAGCCTAAAAGCACAGCTGGTACATTTTTCTGGCTCCCACCTACCCCCCTTGGCTTACTTCATCTTAATGCCTTTCAGCATTTCGCACTCTCTCAGTCCTAATCCAAACGTCCTGTTTGCTTTCCCCTATACATAACTCACCATTCCAGGTCTTTTCACATATGTCTCCCCCTTCCTTGCATCCCCCTCAAACACACACACACACACACACACACACACACACACTTCCAAAATGGACTGCCTAGTATATATACTTCCACCTCATAGAATCTCTAGCTTTTCAATTCCTTCAAAGCCCAGCTCATTTGCCATCTCCTTCAGAACAGAATCTTAAAACTGGAAGGGACCTTAGAAGCCATGGAGTATAACCTTCCTCTTTTTACACATGAGGAAACTGAAGCCAAAAGAGGTTAAATGTCTGGCCCATAGATACACAACTGGTAAGTGTCTGAGACAGGATTTGAATTATCTCCCTCTGGAAATTACTTTGTCTCCCTTTGGATGGCCAGTCCCTGCTCACCTGCTGTATCTAGGTCCCCAGGAGAAGGTCAGCCACAATTTGAGAGTGCTGTTTCATTGTTTGAATCTGGATTCCCAGTCTCTTGCCCAGGTAAACCCTTAATAAATGTGTGCTGACAAGTAAAGCCAATGCAACCAAAATTATAAGGAAAGTAGAAAATTGGAAAAAAATATTTGAAACAAGTATTTCTGATAAAAGCCCCATTTCTTAAATATATAGAGAACTGAGTCTAATTTATAAAAATATAAGTCATTCCCCAATCGATAAATGATCAAAGGATATGAACAGGTAGTTTTCAGACAAAGAAATCAAAGTTATCTATAGTCATATAAAAATGCTCTAAATCACTATTAACTAGAGGAATGCACATTAAAACAATTCTGAGGTACTACCTCATGTCTATTAGATTGGCTAACATGACAAAAAAGGAAAATGATAGATGTTGGAGGGGACATGGGAAAACCGGGATAACTAATGCATTGTTGGTGGAGTTGTGGACTGATCTAACCATTCTGGAGAGCAATTCCCAAAGGTCAATAAAACTGTGCATACTCTTTGATCCAGCAATACCACCACTAGATCTATATCCAAAAGATATCAAAAAGGGAGGGGAGGAGGAAAGACCCTATTTTTACAAAAAAATATTTATAGCAGCTCTTTTTGTAGTGGCTAATAATTGGAAATTGAAGGCGAATTGGGGAATGGTTGAATGGTTGAACAAGTTGCAGTATATGAAGGTGATGGCATACTATTGTACTATAAGAAATGACAAGCAAGAAGATTTCAGAAAAACCTGGAAAGACTTACATGAACTGATGCAAAATGAAGTAAACAGAACCAGGAGAACATTGTACATGGTAACAGCAATACTTTTTGTTAAAGAAATGTGAATGACTTAGCTATTTGCTGCCATACAATGATCCACGATAATCCCAAAGGACTCATGATGAAGTATACTATCTGCCTTCAGAGAAAGAACTAATACTGTTTTAATACAGACTGAAGCAAGCTATTTTTCACTCTTTCATTCTTTTTCCTTTTTTTTTTTTTGAGTCTTTTTGTACAAGATGACTAATATGGAAATGTTTTATATGATTGCACATGTATAACCTGCATCTAGTTGCTTACTGTCTCAGGCAGGGAAAAGGAGAGGGAAGAATAGAATTTAGAACTCAAAACTTAAAAAAATAAAAAGTTTAAAAACTGGTTTAACATGTTATTAGGGGAAAAATAAAATATATTTAAAAATAAATGTGTGCTGATGTATATAATCAATAGCAAATTGCTTGCCTTCTCAAGGAGGGGAGAGGAGAGAGGGAGAGAATTTGGAGCTCAAATTTTTTTTTAAATGAGTGCTAAAAATTGTTTTTACATGTAATTGGAAAACGAAATATAAAAATTTTCAAGAAAAAAATAAATGGGTGATGGAATGTAGAGTTCAAGATCTATGTAAACCTTGTAAATTTGCAAGGATCTGCTGAGTTAGCAAGAATGACTTAAGAAAGGAAGCTCCCAGCTGGCAGCCTAGACTGGCCCCCGGCCAACCCTGCACCCCAGGTGAGCGCCCTTCCCAATCTGTTCCCACCCTAACACCACTGCCCCTCCCCCTGCCCCAGCTGAATTGAAGATGTTTCATGCCTCTTGTCCTAGGTATAAAAGTGACTAGTTCTGAATCCAAGACTGAATGCAGGCAGGGCAGAACTGGGGAAATAGCTCAAGGTCAACAGTCAGGCAGCTAGCCCAACTCTAAGGGCTCTTTTTCACTGAATTGTGAAGGTTTGTTTCTGTGTCTTATCTCCCCTCTCAGATGATGAGTTCCCTAAGGCCAAGGGCCAGCTTACAATCATAGATTCAAAACTGTAAGGGACCTTAGAAACCAGAGAGTCTAACCCCCTTCTTTTTTACAAATGAGGAAACTGAGTCCAAGAGAGGTGAAATGGTGGCCCAGAGTTACATGACTGATGAGTATCTGGTAAGACAATGGGTAAGTTCCAAGTCCAGGCCCCTAGCCACTTCACCTGCCACCCAGCTTACTCACCTCTGTGTCCTCTGCAACGTAGGGCAACTAAGCCCTGTACTTAGTTCTAATCTAGTTCTAGTCTTGACTTTCTATCATCTCTATAGGGAATGATAAACATAAAGTGCGTGTTTTCTACTCGAGTGGTTTGCCATTTCCTTCTCATTTTACAGATGGGGAAACTGAGGCACTCAGGGTTAAGTGACTTGCCTAGAATCACACAGCTAGTGAGAGTCTGAGACCAGATTAGAACTCAGGAAGACTCATATTCTTGACTCCAGTCCTGACACTCTATCCACTGTGCCATAGGGAGACACAACAGTTTGGAAGTTAAGGACCTCCCAGCCTGAAACTGGTGATTTTATTTTATGCACACTTCTAATGACCTCCCCCCTTATTATTTTTCAATTAGAGGCTTGATAGGGTAGGGCAAAGAGCACCAGGGCGGAGACATTTCTTCCTCTCTGCTACTTCCTTGCTGTGTTATCTTGGACAAGTGACTAGCTTTTCTGAGTCTCATTCCACCTCTGTAAAAATACATATGGGGTCTAGCTCATGGTATTTCTGTGAGGATTAAAAAAATAGAGTATGCAATGGACTTTGTAGACTTCTTTATAATATGTCAAGGAACTGTGCATGCCTGCTCTGCCCACCCTGGTCAAGATTGCAACACTTCCATGCCTCAAGAAATGCCCTTTGTGAACTGAAGTGGTAATGAGCCTCCCTGTTGAATGAGGCTGGTCTTCAGATGATTGATGACCAATCTGTCATTAGGCTAGGGCTCGTTCTAAGGTCCCCTGGAAGAGTCACAGAAAGGGGAGGCGTTAGTTAGAAGGAAGCTTTCATTCTCTATAAATGAGTTACATTTTATTATGTATCAGACTGTATCTTCCATTCAAGAAGGGGGCATCCCCAGCTTATTTAAACTTTATATTTCTTTATTCTTCTCCAGGCCTAACTCAGGCCCGTCCAGTGATTCAAGGGTCAGAATGTAAGAGGCGTTTCTGGACGATAAAATGCAATAAAAATAACTTTGCTAATAACAAAGGATAGAAAGGATATGGTCTCTAAGGTTAAAAAGATAATAAATTCAGATGGAATGGCTACTCCCTTTCACCTAGGGTCAGAAAGGCATTCTAGCAAGGCAATGGGAATTCCACTAAAACTTCAGACGTCAATTCTCCCCGGTCAGACCTTTCATGACTCAGGCAGAGAGAAAGCCAAGTGACAGTTACAAGAATGACCCCATTCCCTTAAAGGAAAACCAGTCTGGCTATAAAGCAGGGATCTCTCTTTCTGCTCTGCTAAGACCTAGTTCACTGGCCTGTACCCCGCAAACATTTAATAACTGTTTGCTGGATTCATTTGTGTATTTGAAAGTGTATATTCTTTTTGCCCTGGTAACTTCTTTTATTAATTTATTTTAAATTTAAATGCAAAATCAGAAGAGAAAAGGAAAGCATTGCCATGTGCAGAGCAGAGCATAAGAGAGTACTCAAAATATAAAGCAATAAATTTCCATTTCAGGAAAGTCTCTGTAATAAATACTATACGCTGTGTTCAGAGCTGTCCATCTTTTCTTGAGCTCCTTGTAGCGTTTCTTTTGTTCTCTGCCGTAAACTTTCAGCTTTGTTCTTTTTCCCCCTTCTTCCTTCCTCTCCTCCAAGAAGGCCAAAATTAAGCACAGATATAGATATACACTCACACACATACACATACATATACATGCAAATACATATCGCATGCATGCACACATACATGCATACATTTACACATATTACACATAATCATGCTCTTATATAGGCATAGACATGCATATGCATCTACATAAGATCACACTATATTTGTTTGTTCTCTGTTTCTCTAAGGAAGAATAACATCTTCCTTCATAAGACCAAATCTTTCCATAGTTTTCTAAGTCCATCAACTCATCATTTCCTACACCATGGCAATATTCCAACCTTATAGTTCAGGAGTGAGTAACCTGCAGCCCCAAGGCTTTCTAGATCTTCAAGTGCGGCCCTTTGGCTGAATCCATTTGGTAAAAAATTTATTTATTTACTTTTCGTTTACAACATTCAATTCCATAATCTTTTGAGTTCCACATTTTCTCGCCCTTTCTCCTTCTCTCCCCATGGTAGCATGCAATCTGATATAGGTTCTATAAATACTTTAGCATTAAACATTAGTCAAGTTGTAAAGAAGTATTATAACCAATGGAGTGAACAAGAAAGAAGGAACGAAACAAAACAAAACATGAAAGAGAGAAAGCAAGTGGTTTGCTTCGGTCTGCATCCAGTCTCTGTAGTTCTTTCTCTGGATGTGGATATCTCTTTCCATCACGAGTCTTTTGGAGTTGTCTTCTATATAACCTTGCATTGTTGAGAGGAGCCCAGTCTATCAAAGTTAGTCTTCACAGATATGATGTGTCTGTAATTGTGTACAAAGTTCTTCTGGTTCTGCTCCCCTCACTCAGCATCAGTTTATATAAATCTCTCCAGGATTTTCTGAAGTCTGTCTGCTCATTATTTCTTAGAGCACAATGATATTCCGTTACATTCATATACCACTGTATATACCATATACCATTCAGCCATTCCCCAGTTGATGGGCATCCCCTTGATTTCCAATTCTTAGTCACCACAAAAAGAGCTGCTTTAAATATTTTTGTGCATACAGGACCTTCTCCCACTCATATGATCTCTTTGGGAGAATCCATTTATTTTAAATAGCCTAAAACAACATTGATTAATAAGACTAACATACAGTATAGTTGCCCTATTTTTCTCTTTTGATTAAATCTGTTTTAGCTTTAATTTTGTCTGAGATGCCCTGGTGATTCTTTTAAGCTATTCAAGACTTGTGATTTGATTGGTACAGTCTAGAGAACCCCAATAAGGAAACCCTACCATTGTCCAGTCATCTGTGGTTTTAGAGAATTGCTGGGAGGCACAGAGGTCTTAACCTTTTGGGATCTGCCCAGGGTCATACTGCCAAGATTTATTAGAGGACTAGGCATGCATATGGGGTGTGCCAGGTGTGCCCAGGCACCATAGTGTGCCAGCAGTCCTGTTGCTTGCTGGAGTTGCCCAGGACCCAGAACCTGCCAGCAGTAGCAGGCGCTACTTTTCCAGTTTCTATTGCTGAAGCCCCTATCACAGCCACTCCCATCCCTCTGCTTCTATGCTTCTTTTCCCACTTGCTTCCCTTCAGTTCCAGGAGGCTTTGATTTGCAAAGAAGGTGGCTTCTCTAGTGACTGAGGACCCTCTATAACCTTCTTCCAGATATCTCTGGGATGTTGCCTCATCTCTCCAGGGGTGCTTTCTCTAGGCAAAGTAAAGTTCATACCAGGGTTAGGCAGACTTTCTGCCTTCCTCTTTCCTGCCCTCAGGAGGACCCCACTCTACCTGGTTGCTATCAGGACAGAGAAAAATCAACTAGATTTTGGTTCCTCCTGCCATTTTGTTTTCTTTGGCTCAGATCATGGTATATGGCCGTGGGTGCTGGTTGGTTCAGACACGAAAGGAAAAAAACCCAAATTCTTAAATAGTCTAAGAATGTGCTATAGTCTCCAGTCTTTAAATTCCACCATTGGCCTCTCCAATCCCTCCCAGCCCCACCACTGGGGTGAGGGAAGCAAGGTCTGGTTGGAAGGATGCTTTTGTAGCCAAGAAAGCAAGACTCAAAAGGTGGCGTTGCATTTTAGAGGAAGGGGGAGGGTTTAATTAAAAGGAGCTCTTTGCAAAGTTTGTATTTTTAAAGTTTTTGTTTTGAATTCCAAATTCTCTCCCTTCCTCTAGCCCAGTGGTTCTCCACCTTCCTAATGCTACGACTCTTTAATACTCGTATGTGGGCATATCTGCATGTGGGGCAACCTGCCTGGAGACAGATAGAGGAGCAGGGTCTCGGTTCCTAAGACCATCGGAAATATGTGTTTTCTGATGGTCTTAGGTGACCCCTGTGACCCCTGTGACCCCTGTGAAAGGGTCATTGGACCCCCAAAGGGGTTACGACCTACAAGTTGAGAACTGCTGTTCTAGCCCCTCCCCAACCCACTGAGAAGACAAGAAATACCATAGCCTTTATACAAAATGCGTATTTTCAAAGTAGTTAATTTTTTTTAGGTTTCAGTTTATTTAGTTAGGTGACTAAAAATAACATTGTTTATGACCAAGTATTTGCTAAATGTTTGCCTAGTACAAAACATTTCCTGGGTGCACACCCTAATGCAATGTTATTCTCACCTATGAACAGAGGAAGGACTTGAAGTCAGGTCTTCCTCACACTAGTCACCTCAAGACAACAAGGATTTATTATGTGCCAGGTCCTGTGCTAAGTCCTGGTGACAAAAAGAAAGGCACAAGCACCCCTGTCCCCACAAGGAGCTCGCAGTCCAGTGGGGGAGACCATACACCAATGGTTAGGGACAAATAAGCTCCATGCGGGATAAAAGGGAGAGAATGAGCAGAGGAAAAGCATCAGCACGGAGAGCTTTTGTAGAAAATGGGATTTGAGCTGAGATCTATCTGAAGGGAACTAGGAGGCAGTGATGAGAAGGGTGAGAATTCCAACCCCCATGGAGTACAGTCAGGGAAAACTCCTGGAGCATCTCCTTTGAGGAATAGCAAAGCTAGATCATAAAGTATGCAGCAGGGAGGAGGGCGTAAAAAGCCTGGAAAGGTAGGAGGGGGCCAGGTCATGAAGGTCATTAAGAGCCAAGCAGAAAATTTTAAATTTGATCCTGGGGTAATAGGGAGCCCTAGAGGTTATTGTATGGGGAAGAGGGAGGGAGACATGGTTAGAGCATTTTTCTAAGAGTTATGCCACAATACCATACCCTTACAAAGATACTTTAGAAACCTTAGAAAAAGGTTCTTGTGGTCCAGAGAATATGGAGGCAGGGGGTAAGAGGGAGTGATGAAAGTAGGAGAAAAGAAAGGGAAAAGATAATTTAGGGTCAAATATGGTCAAGTTTTGAACTCAAGAACTAAGAAAGCTAAAGGGTTGGGAAGGGAGGTGTGTATGTGCCTCTGTGTCTGTGTCTGTATGTGGAGGGAAGCTCTTATGAGGTTGGGAAGGGATGTGTGTGTCTGTGTCTATGTCTGTGTCTGTGTCTGTGTCTATGTCCGTGTGGAAAAGTGCTCTTATTAGGTTGGGAAGGAAAACAGAGATGAGGGAAGGTTTAGAAAGGAGTAAAAGACAGAAGCCCCGAATCTGAGGGTGAAGGTCCAGGGATCAGCTCCAAAGAGAAGCCAGTACCCAAGAAGATTCGCAGTAAAAAAGATCTAAGACCCAGGCAGGATGAACCTTCTACAAGTTTGATCTGGCCACATATTTCAATATCTTGCTCTGTAGAATAGGGGTGATAATTCCTCTCTATCTTCACCCCATGGTGAATCACCAATCACGCCTCACTAAACACTAACCCCAGACTACTTTTACTCTCTGCTTTCTTCAATCTTACAGGAACTGGAGGAATTTACAAAACTGCACTGACTTGATCTACTACACATTTATGTTATCTAATCTCTACTGGGCCCTCACCTCAGCAAGGTAATCATTCTACTAGGCATCTAGGTGTTGCAATGAAGAGAAGGCTGAACTTGGAGTCAGGAAGATTTGGAGTTTGAATGTGGTTTCAATCAGATGTAGTTCCTATCTGATTATCATGTATTGATGTATTAACAAAAAAAAAAGAAAGAAAGACATAAACATGTCTATATTCAGCCTACAAGGATCCTTATGTATGATCTTGTGGCCCTGGTTACCACGTGGGTTTGACACCACTGTCCCAAACCTTCGTCCCCTTCCCAACATCAGCATTACAGTCAAAGGTATCACCCTTCCAGGCACCTCAGCTCAAAACCTTCCTGTCTAATCATCCATTCATTCATCTGCCAAAGTGATTTTCCTAAAGTTTGGGTCTAATATGTCACTCTCTTGCTCAATAAACTCTTGTTCAGTTGTGTCCAACTCTCCCCGACCCCATTGGGATTTTCTTGGCAGAGATACTGGAGTGGTTTGTCATTTCCTTCTCCAGCTCATTTTACAGATAAGAAAACTGGGATAAACAGGGTTAAGTGATTTGCCCAGGTTCACACAGTTAGTTGGTTAGTGTCTGAGGTCAAATTTGAACTCAGGTTTTCCTAACTCCAGGCCTGGTGCTCTGTGCACTATGGCGCCACATAGCTGCCCAATTAACTCTAGGACTGAATATAAAGCCCTCAGTCTGACATTCAAAGCTCTTTTTAGCTTGACTTCTCCTTGCCTTTCCAGTCTTCTTATATTTTGTACCCCTCCATGATCCCCATGTTCTAGCTACACCAACTTCCTTGCTGTTCTTCACATAAAACAGTTCCATCTCCAGCCTTGGTGCCTTTGCAGTGGCTTTTCTATTGCCTGAATTGCCCTCCCTTCTGACCTGTGTCTTGGTTCTGGCCCCTTCAATCCACCTTCTCCAGGAGAATATTTCTAGCTCTGCCTGTCTGCTCACCACCCCTAGTGTCTTCCCATGCTGAAATTAGCTTCTATCATAAATAGATAGATGGATAGATAGAAACATATACACACATATGTGTGTATATACAGAGACATGAACACAGAGAGACAGAGACAGAGGGACAGAGACAAATTGGGGAAGCAGAGAGACAGAGAGAGATACAGAAAAGGACAGGTACAGAGAGACAGAAATAGAGAGACAGAGAGAGACACACAGAGAGACAGAGATAGAGACAGAGATGAGAGACAGAAATAGAGAGACAAAGACAGAGATAGAGAGGAAGAAAAAGACAGAGAGCATGTATCTGGTCTTTTGTACTTTGCCTTCCCAGTTAGAATGTGAGCTCTATGAGGGCAGGGACCATGTTTTTTTCCCTTTTTTTGTTTTCCTGCACTTATCATAATGCATACCCCAGAGTAAATGCTTAACCAATGTTTTTCGATTGATTGATCAATAAACTTGTCCTGACTTCTTCCCAGAGAATCACATGAGAAAATGACTTTAAGAGGTACCTTAAGTGGAGGATCAAATACTTGCCACAGCACTGTGAGAGGTGAGATGGCCACAGCCAATATGATCAGTTGCATGGAGTGCTATAACTAGGCTAGTGTGACCGGGTACCATGCCCAGGATGCTGAAATTTAGAGGACACCAGAAATATTCCTTCCCTTCATCAGGACAGAAACAAATAAGCTTAGCACCTAGCTGGCAAGATAAGTTAGAATGGGAAGCCAACAGATGACAAGTTCTCAGCCCAGCAGCCAAGCTCTGGATTCCTTCCCTGCACCCTTGGCAAAGTAGTCTTACTGTGTTGGGGGAGTGAGGGGGCTGTCTCTCCTGCCCACTCCAAATAAATTTGTTTTTAAATTGTTTTAAATTATTGATTTGAAACCATGTTTAATGAAGTGAACCATAGACCAGCTCTGTCTCACGAGTTTTCTATCTTTGTCTCTGTCTCTCCCGCTTCTCTTTCTCTGTCTCTGGCAAACACACACAGGCATACAGGGGCCAAGTAATCACCCACAGTTTTAGACAGGTAACGAGCCACTGCCTTCCCCACAGGCCAAGTGTAGGCTATTCTTCTGCCTAAAGGAATCTGAATCACAGGGTTCTGAAATGTGGTAGACATTGGACTTTGGAAAGAGTCAAGAAAATTTGGGCTCACATCCCATCCCCAGCACTTACTAACCATGTGACCCTGAGCAAGGCACTGTCTCAGCCTCAGTTTCCCCCACTATAATAATAGTCCCTTCCTCCTAGGGTTACTATGTTTCTCAAATGAGATAATGTGTGTAAAGGGTTTCACAAGCCCTTAAATATGAGTGATTACTAGCTGTTTGACTTTGGGCAAGTCACTTGACATGCCTTAGTACATACAGTATCTATATATAGCACTTTAAGCTTTGCAAAGTATTTTCAATACATTTTATATGCATGATGTTAAATCACAGGATTTCCCAACAAGAAAGGAAAGAAATGATTAATGATCTACGTAATCTGTCTTCCTCCTTTCCCCATTTCATAGATTTGAAAACCAAGGACTAGAGAGGGGACTAAAGGGACTTGCCAACGGGTCACACTTCCACCTGAAGATGTGGGAGGCTGGATTTGAACCTGTCTTTCCTCACAAAAGCCAGCATCGCTCCTACTATAGTGCAGTGATTGTCGGCTGCAAACTTCCCTTTCCCATCTGTAAAGTGGGCATGATAAACTCTGCTGTGACTCACTCCTAGGGCTCTTATGAGGAATCATAAAAGAATACCCTTGAAAGCAAATAGGAAATAGAAAGGCTCTATTATGGCTACATAAGGGGTGAGGTCCTAATGAACATTCCCAGGCAGTGGGGGCAGAAGTCAGCCCTGGTTCCCAGGGGGTCACAGACCCCTCCGAAGTCATCAAGAAGTCCTGAGATGTGGCCATCCAACTTCTACTCTAACACCTCCTTCCAGGGGGAGCTCACTACTTCTGAAGGGGTGGGGCAATGGATAGAGACCTGGGCCTGGAGATAGGGAGATCTGAGTTCGAATCCAGCCTTATACCTTACTAGTTGTTTTACCCCAGGCAAGTTTTTAAAACTTTTTCTGCCTCAGTTTCCCACTCTGTAAAGTAGGCATAATCATGGCATCTACATCCCTGAGTTGCTGTAAAGATAAAATAAAAATGTGTAAAGCTCTTTTAAACGCTGTGTAACTTATTATTATTAATTTGTTCCGCTTTGGGACAGGCCCGATTGGGCCATTATGATCTCCCAGGAGCTGAGCCCAGATCAAGCCTCTCTCTGACCATGGGGCTCCTCTTGCTAACACGGTGATCCTAAGGAAATCATTTGCCCTCTCGGAGCCTCAGCTTTCTAATCTGTAAAATGGGGACAGTAATGCCATGCTGCCCATGTCCCAGGGTTGTGGGAAAGCATTTTGTCACCAAAGAAATGGGCGTTGTTATGATAATACTCTGTTATCTCGGGGCATGGGGGGGGGGGGGAGAGTGGGCGCTGAGCAGGTACGTGGGGGGCAGGGCGCCCTGTGCCTCCCACCTGGGAGAGCCCCACAGGCAGTGATCTGGGCTGGGCCCTGCAGGCTTGCGCAATCCCTCCATCCACACCCCCAACCAACCCACCACCCACCCCCTGCTGGAGCCAAGAGAGAAATCAATCGGTAAATAGAAAACAAAAGCCTGAAGAAACAAATACCTGGTTGACATGTCCCAGCCCATCAGGAGCTGAGATGTCTCTGAGCCCTCCCTCCCCTTCCCCAGGCCTGGAGCAGGAGGAGGTGGGCGGCAAGTTCTGCAGGGGGGTCTGTGGCTTGAGGGAAAGAGTGGGAAGAGGAGGGAAGGAGGGGGAAGGGAAAGGAGGTACCAAGGCTGATGGAGAGCCAACCACTGTGCCTGGGAGAGGCTGCTCTCCTCTACTGCCAGGCCACCCTCCGCACGCAGACAGATTCATGACTGCCGATCAGAGGTCTATTATCCTTGGTACCGAATAGCAGAGCAGCCACCTGGTCCAGCCCAGGACAGAGCACTCCCAAGATGCCATCCAACCTTCACCCTAAGAACTCCAGTGAGAGGGAAAGTGTCACCTCCAAAGGAACCTTGACTAGGCTCCAACTGTTCATCTCTTCTTCATATCAAGCCCAAATTGGCCCATCTGCAACTTCTTAATATTTAAAAAAAATTTAATATATTTTAAATTAGTAATCAGTCATTTCTCATATCTATAGCTCCTCCCTATGAAGAAAAGGAAAAAGAAAAGGAAAGGAAAGAAAAGGAGAGGAGGGGAGAGGAGGGGAGAGGAGGGGAGGAGAGGGGAGGGGAGGAGAAAGGAGAGGAGAGGAGAGGAGAGGGGAGGGGAGAGGAGT
>JAQQSV010011052.1:0-13108 GCA_028646515.1 Pseudochirops corinnae | reverse complement strand
GGTTGTTAACTCTCTTTTCATGATTTTCTTGCATCATTATCATTTCTCTTCCCAATTGTTCCTCCACTTCTCTTATTTGGTTTTCAAAATCCTTCATAAGCTGCTCTATGGCTTGTAGGAAGTCTTCATGTTTCTTGGAAGCTTTTGGTGTGGGAGTTCTGACTGTGTTGTCTTCCTCCCATTCCATGCTTTGATCCTTTTTGTCCCCAAAGAAGGAGTCTAAAGTTGTGTGGCTGTTCTTACTTTGTTTCTTTTGCCTGCTCATAATACCATTAAATTACTTGACTTTTTAGCTCTGTGGAACTCTGCTTCCAGAGGGGAAACCTCTGTCCCAAATTTTTGGAGTTTTTGCAGCTGCTGGAGCTATTAGGGGGCTGCTGCAGCCCCCATCAGCTTTGGCTCACTGAAAACACACCTTAGGACTACCATCCAAGACCACGATCCTAATCCAGGCCAGTTAAGGCAAGAGCACTTAGTCCCTGAATGATCACTTGGCCCCTCTGCAGTCTGCAGGCCGGGAGCTCTGAAGCAGCCATGTGGAGGTGGCTGCAGTGCCACTACTTTTGCTGCTTCCTTGCCCAGGAGGCAGTTTGGCCAGACCCTGTCCCCCACAGTTAGCTGAGTTCCACTAACCTTTCACTTAGTCCTTACTTCTTATGGCTTGATAATTCAGGAAATTGCCACCGCTGTGGCTGAGCCACTCTCCTGAAGCCTCCAGCTGTGGCTTGTTCTCTCTGCCCCCAGGTCAAGCCACAGTTTCAAGCCGGGCTGATTTTGTCTCCCTGCCTGCTGTGATGAGCCCTTCCTGTCCTGCCTGCTGAGCTTTCTTCAGTGGGAGATGTGTTTTTCTGTACATTTGTGAGTCCTCAAGTCCTAAAGTTTGTTTAGAGTCATAGTTTATGGGTATTTGATGTGGCTATGTGGGAGCTGCAAAGTTTTCCTGCTTCTATGCCACCACCTCGGCTCCACCCCAATTTTCTGGAAAGACAATTTTTTACATTCATATTTATACAATTTTGCATTCTAAATTTTTCTCCCCCTATACACTACGCTCCCCTCTTCCTAAAATGACAAGCAATTTTATATAGGTTATATTTCTATAAACATCCAAGCCATATTCCTATATTGGTCACAGTTGTGAAAGCAGAAATAGGCCAAAAGAAAAAAAAAACACAACAGAAAAAATGCTTGGTGAAACCAGTATGTTTTGATCAGCCTTCAGAGCCCATTAGTTCTTTATTTGGATATGGGTGGTATTTTCCATCATGAATCCTTTGTCATTGTTTTGGATCATTATGTTGCTGAGAAGAGGTAAATCATTCATAGTTGTTCATCACACAATTTTGCTTTTACTTTGTACAATGTTTTCTTGGTTCTACTTATTTCATTTTGTATCTGTTCACACAAGTATTTCTAGGTTTTTCTAAAATCTGCCTGATTATCATTTCTTATTGTGTGATAATATTACGTTGCATTCATATACCACATCTTGTTCAGTCATTCCCCAATTGTTGAGAATTCCCTCAAATTTCTAATATTTTGCCACCACAAAAAGAACTCCTAGAAATGTTTTCGTATACAGAGATCATTTTCCCTTTCTATGATGTCTTTGGGATACAGACCTAATAGTTACCTACTATCTTCATGGAACTATTGTTAAGATTCAATGAAATACTATATTTGCTTTCTCACCTTAGGGTGCTATGCCCATGTAAGCTAATGTTTGTGATTATTAGGAATGATAATTAAGGATTAGAGATGAAGAAAATGTAGTTATTGCCTCATATATTTTACAGTTAAATAAGGGAGACAAACACATATGCAAAGTAAATATATTAAAAAACCTGGTGAAACAATTGACCTTGAGAGAGATATGAAGTGCAGTGGTAATTTGCCAAATAGATAGATCATTTCCAACTGGACAAAATCAGAGAAAGTATCATGGAAGATGGGTGACATTTGAGCTGGGTTTCTTAAGCTTCATCCATCCCAATTCAGGGAATATTGCCATCATTGCAATTTTCCCCTTGACCTTTAAATCTTCCCATTCACTGAGCACATACTACTATTAAATTTTCTTTTTCTCTGTTATTTTTTCCCTAGTGAGAACATATTTTATGTCAATATCACAATTGTATGAATTATTTTTTTAAAAGTTCATCATAAGGAAAGTTTATCAGAGGTAAGGTTAGTCTCTTTGAGAGAAATTTGCATGCTTACAAAAAAATCTGACTGTAAACATAGTAGGTTATTAATGTTTGAAATATTAAAATGGATGGATAAATTAATATGAATTTAAAAAATAGAATTGGTTCATAATCAACAGAACAGTCAATAAACATTAATTGTTCACTATCTGCCAGGAAATGTGCTAAGAAAATACGTATTTAAAATTTTTGAATTAATTAGAAGAGGAGTATATATTGGCCAGATTTAGAGTCAGGGTACATTTATGCAAATTCTGTTTCTACTTCTTATTAGCTGACTGACTTTAGGCTAACCTCTTCAGGTGTATTTCCTCTTCTAATGGTATTGGACCACATGACCTCTGAAAAGTTCTTTTTTTTAGTTCTCAATCCGTCATTCTAAAATACACAAAGGGAGGACTATATGTTGTAGACTAGAGACCTTGTTCCAGTGGTTTAACAATGAACTGGAATTTCTACAATTGGTCCTGCCCATTATCATTGGTGACTGTTTCACTTGATCCATTATTTCAGACAGGTTTCAGCCATGCTTCATCTTACTCTTTAATCCCTGGCCAAATTCTCAACAGCCTCATCGGGGCTGAAAAATCACACATGATCAAGTCATCTCTGCCATTATTCTGGGAAGGAGTAGGCCAATTTACCCCTTGATGGGAACCATCATTGTTCCTGTATCTTATCTGACCCAATTGTCCCTCCATAAACATCAGTCTATGGTGTGTGTAATCTACCCTTATTAGAAAATAAACTCTTATAACCCTTTAGTTATATATTTCTGTGAACATTAGTTGGCACATAATAAGCACTTAAAGCAGCGGTCCTCAACCTATGGGTCGCGAACCCTTTGTGGGTCGAATGACCCTTTCACAGGAGTCATCTAAGACCATCAGAAAACACATGTTTCTGATGGTCTCAGGAACCAAGATACCACTCCTTTATCCGTCTCCAGGATGGTCCACTCACATGCAGATATGCCCACATACAAGTATTAAAGTGTCGCAGCATTAGGAAAGTTGAGAACCAGTGACTTAAAGGCTTTTTTTCATTTCATTGATTTGTCAAAGATAATGTATATCAATTCTAGGAATACTTTTGAATTGATTCTAGTATAGTGTGCTAACAAGAATTCATTTTAAAAGTGTAAAACAAGTATGCTCTCAAATACCATGAATACTACAATATATTTGTCATATCATAAGCATAACAAAATCTCTGAATACTGATCATAAAATAGAAAAGTAATTTCAATGTGTTAGCTTTAAGATTCAGAATGCTAATTTGATTCAGTATCTGAAATCTATATCCTAATTCCTGATTCTCTTATAATCATTATTTAGACAGGAAGGTGACATTTGTCGCTGGTGTTAATAGGGAGAAATGATGACATTTTACAGAAATCTTAAAATCTAGGTTAATCAACGGATCCTTGTTAAAATTTCAAATGCCATCAAGGCTTCAAAACCACAAGGAATAAAACGAGCAGTTAAATGACAGTGAATTGTATAATGACCATTATTAGGACGGTCTCCTTGGTCTTTGTTTGTCTGTTAGATCACCATTTATATCAGTTCTCACTTTGGCCTTCTTCTTTCTCTGTCTACATGGGTTCATTTGGAGACAACAGTTTCTATGATTTTAATTACCATCTCTATTCACATTTCTCCAGAAACAATCTCTCTCCTCACATCTAGCTATGATTATCCAAAAGTATACTGGATATATCATAATAGATTCTCTGCAGACATCTCAAACTCTGTATATCTAAAACTGTATTCATTTTCTCCCCAAATCCACTTGCATTTTGAATTTTCCTATTCTTAGCAAGTGCACTATCCTAGTAACTCAAGTTTACAACTTGTGTATTATTCTTGACTTCTCTTTCTCCCTTACCCAACACATCCAGTCAATTGCCATATCTTGCCATTTCTATATCACATATGATCCTTGTTTTCTATTCGTATGGCCTGGCCATCACCCTAATTTAGGCACACATCACCCTCCTGAACTCCTTATGGATCTCCGTATCTCATTTATCTTTATTTTTTATTGAAAGGAACCATGTTTTATTTGTTACATGCTTCTTCTTTTTTTTTTTTTTAACGTAAGCTGCATACAGGAGATATTCCCCAGTTCACTCAACTTTTTACCGGAAGTTAGCAGAAGCCTCCTGGTAGTTGATGGAAGCAGAAAACAACTGGGAGGGATTGGTGGCCAGATATTGCAGGACATCTTGCAAGTGGTTCTTCAAAACATTGAGGCTGCTGTCATTAAGGGGGGTGCAGACCAGCTTGGGGCCCATCTGAGGGAAGAGGTATAGCAGTTGGGCACCTCCATAGATCTGGGACATCACTGTGGTGGTTCCATCTCCAATTCATTGACTACATAGCTGCTAATGTAATTTTTCTAAATTCTAAATGTATCATTTCCTAATGGATAAAATTCAATAGCTTCTTATTATCTTTGGCATCAAATATAAATTACTCTGTCATTTAAAGCCATTTACAATCTTGCCCCAACCTATTTGTTCTAAAATATATTACACTCCTTATATTCTACTGTTCAGCCAGACTAGTCTTCTTGGTGTTCCTCATAGAAAACATTCCATCTCTGTACCTTTGTAATTTTTATAATACATATTTTATATTTACTTCTTATAGAATGATAGGTAGAAGGGACTAAGAGGCCCTTAATCCCAAAGGTTTCATTGCACAGATGAGAAACCTGAGATTGAGATAGATTAAATGACTTTCCCAGAGTTCTGAAGGTAGGGTAAGATTTGAACTCAGGTCTTCTTAAATCCATTGTTCTCTGAACTCCACCATTGACATGTCAATCATAGGATCCTACATGTAGAGCCAACTGGGATTGCAGATGCTTTCTAGTTTATCCCTCTCATTTTAGAGAAGAGGTAGTTTAATCTCATTAGAGTTAAGTGATATTTCAAGGCCAAATAGGGAATAGCAGAGGATGAATTGAATTCAGAGATAATGTTCCTTCCACTGTACCTTGCTGCATGTTGTCTTCCCCGAGACAATGTAAGCCCTTTGCAGCCTGGAACTCTTTCACTGAGCCACAGTACCAACATATTGCCTGACACACAGTAGACACTTCATAAATATTTTATCGATTGTTTCTGATTGCTCTAAGAAAATAAATAATTTTTATTTTAGTGTGTTTTAAGGTTCAATACCCATTCATTTAAGAAATAATATCATAAAATCAAAAGGTTTTAGAGCTATAAGGGACACCACAGACTAGTTGGTCCATCCCATGCCTAAGAAGAAATCTTCTCTTTAACAACATTGATAAACTATTGACTAATATCTCCTGAACACTTTTAGAGATGGAGAAACCCATTATTTCTTGAAGAACCTCATTTGCCTCTGGGATAGCTCTTATTAACAGAGAGTAGGGCATTTTCCTTACAGCAACCTGAAATCTTCCTGATAAATTATTTCCACTGAGCCTATTTCTGTCTTCTAGGATCAAAAAGAACAAGTCTTGTCCTTCTTCCACATGACAGATCTTCAAATCCATAAAGACAACTATAATTCCCTCTCTGCAATACATTGCATTCTGTGGTAAGAAATGAGGTGTATACCCATGAAATTCAGTTAAAGAAGTGTATATTAATAGTTTACTGTACATAAATCCTATCTTTTTAGTGCTGTGAAAAAATAGACACAATTTATGCATTCAAGGACTATAAGTTTACAGTGTAATAACCCTTCTTTGGAGAAAATTCAAGTATGATTACCCTCATTTCATAAATGAAGAAACAGAGATTCAGGGAGAGCAAATAACTTATGTGTTGTCAAACAGTGTATGCATTTTTTTAAATACTTGTTTGCAGCAAAATGCTTTAAATAGAAGATGCTACCTATTCATGTCAAGCCTCTTCCCATGTTTATTTTCCTTTGTTATGGGCAGGATCATATGATCAAAGGTTTAAAACTGAAAGGGCTTTGGAGGTGATAAAAGGGACTGGTTACTACATGCCAGTTATCAGGCAGAAATCCTGCAAGGTCAACAGACTTTTTCTTAAGAGATGGGAGAAATAACCTATGGGGAGAATAAGAGTTTGAAAGTCACAAGGTTAAAATTCATTAAGAAATGGGAGGTTCAAGAAGTTTCAGAGTTTTAAAGTGAACACAGAATGATCCAAAATCACATGATACCGAGCTATTATACATCTTAGACACCCAGATCTAGATCCAGATTGTGAGAAAAATTCTAACTAATTCTACCTTCCCTTATGCTAACAAAATGTACTTCAAAGGGCCAGCACCCAAATGCTTGTTGGGTACTGAGAAATGATGTTTATGGACATTGTTCTAAGCATCAAACTGGGGGATGCAAAGGCAGCAGGCTATAGGACTAAATACCCTGCACCTGGTTTCATAACACTTGCATTCACAGCCTGTTTCTAGTAATTATTATCACAGTGACCTTGAGCAAATCCTTTAATTTCTCTTCTTCATCTGTAAAAATAGCTTTAAAAATGTCCCCTTATCTCATGGAACAACAGTGTTGTCAAGTAGATAGAGAACTAAGCTTGAAGTCACAAGACCTCGTTCAAGGCCTTACTCTGAAATGTACTGGTGGAGAAACTGAGGAATGTTGTAACCTCTCAGGAATTCCCTAAGACTATACACTTCGGGGAATCTAGTAGCCTGCTTTAGAGAGTGAGTTTTCTCATTGAGGAGTTCCTTTTGTCAATGAGATGGGAGAATCTAGTCCTTATCATTATTGCACTGGTTGTGATTGTTTAGAAGAGAAAAGCACTTTATAAACCTTAAAGTACAAAGTGAATGTGTTACAATAATAGAAAGAGCTAACCTAATTTATATAACACTTTGATCTTAGCACTATTCCTGGGAGATAAGTACTATTATTATCACATATGACAGATGAGGAATCTAAGACTGAGAGAAGTTGCTGGGGTCACACAGCTAAGTTTCTGAGATAGAATTCAAAATCAAGCATTCCTGATTCCAAGGCCAAAAATAATTACTAGGCCCAACTGAATTTCAAAAGATAGCTTCTGCCTTCATGGGATTTTTACCATTTAATAATGGGATAAACATATGCATGTATAAATAAAATAATAAAAATAAAACATTAAAAGCTCATCAAAGACAAAGCAAAGTTGTATATGAGGTCCAAAGTAGGAAAGGTATGTAAGGACTTTGAATATTAGGGAAAACTTCAAGGAGGAAGTGATGTTAGAATTGGCAACTCTGCATCCTCCATCTGCTTACTCTTCAATATCTTTCAAAATCTGTCCATATCACTCTCCTGAAACTACTCCTTCTAAAGCAGTGGTTCTCAACCTGTGTGTGTGGGGAAACATATTTCCGATGGTCTTAAGAACCAAGACACCAGTCCTGTATCCATCTCCAGGCAGGTCCGCCCACAGGCAGATATGTCCACATACGAGTATTAAAGGGTGGCGGATTAGGAAGGTTGAGAACCACTGCTCTAAAGACATTAATGACCTACTGGTATTTTTCTTAATAAATACACCTGTCAGTTTGATTTGAATTTAGACTACAAACCATCATCAATTTAGTTTTCCTGAACAAGAGGACAGATTTAGGCTGTTTCTGTTAATCATGGAGAAATCAGGTGGCCCTGTGATTTCTATTTGTGGTCACACATAGTTTCCAGAAGGGGGAATTAAAAAATATTGAGCACTTCCTACATGCTAAAAACTGTGGTGGTGGGGATACAAAATTAAAGAGGCATAATTGGAACTTAAAATTTAGTAGGGTTCCATTAAGAAGCATCAGAATAATGGGATCTCAGGACTTGTTATCACTAGGGAATCAGTATCCACGCAGTAAATGTTGGTTGAATAAATCAACGTTTGGGCTGATAAAAGTTACTCCTGGGAAGTTCTTGTTTATTTTATGAATTAGAAAGATGCTTAAATAGGAAAGAAATATGCAAATAATATTTTCGATATGTAAATAGTTCCAAAATGTTTGATATATTTCTTTTTATTCACCTTCATTATTTCCCCCATTGGCTAGCCAAGGGCATAGTAGGTGCTTGTTGAATGTAAAGCAATGGAAAGGAATTGTTAGTTAACAAAAAAGAACTCTGTCCTCTTCCTCTAAATGTCCCTAAGCTTCAGAGCATATGTACACCTCTGGCCTGGATCTCTGTAAACAAAGAGAAGAAAGCTGTTTTGGTGGGTTTCCCAACCTGCACCTGTACAGCCCTGATAAGGCTTCTGGACAATCAGACCTCAGTAATTGGTGTTTAGTTTATCAGGACGGTGGAGCATCCACTAGACCTATCAATGCATTAACCTCCTCTCTGCTCACAGCAGAGATGATAGGCTGTACAGGAATACACCAGTGAGCCCAGGATTTAGTTGGCTGTAAAAATGTTTTCTTGATAAAGAACAAAAATATTAAAATGTGACAAAATTGCCGGAGGCTCAGCCCTGCAGGGATAAATGCAGCCAGTTAGTGCCTATTAATTGGCATGGATTATTTTTGTACCTACCTTGGAGAATTGTCTCCTCTTGAAATAGCCAGATTAACACTTAGTGGAAAGAAAATATCAATGAAGGCAGCTAGATTGTAATGGGACAAACCAGTGAACTTCAAATCAGGAGACCTGGGTTCTCATCTTTTCTTGGTCATCATTATCTATGCAACCTTGAGCAAGGCACTGGATACTAGGAGGTAAATCACAGAATGTCAGAGATGGGATTAATCTTAGGGATCAACTCTGTCATGTGACAAATAAGGAAATCAAAGCCTAAAGAAGGTCAGTAACTTTCTCTTTTTTTTTTTTTTTTAACAGTAGGCCCCATTTTTATTTTCAGCTATGCATGCTAAGAAACAAAACAAAACAGAGTTGAAGAACTAGATCCCAAGTAAATGGATTATTGGTTCTGTAAGGCTGGACTTTCTTTTTATTTATTTATTTATCTATCTATTTATTTATTTATTTACTCATTTACTTTCAATTTACAAGATTCAGTTCCACAATCACTTGAATTTCATATTTTCTCCCCTCCCTTCCCCCCCCCCCCATGGTGGCGTGCAATCATGTATAGGATGTCAGTAACTTTCTCAACATTCACAGGTGTTAAGTAGCATAATTGGGACTCAAGCCCAGATTTCTGAGTTTCAGTTTTTCCTTCTGTAAAAGGTTAAGGATGGCAAAATAATCTCTAAAGTTACTTCCAACGTGTGTGTATGTGTGTGTGTGTGTGTGTGTGTGTGTGTGTGTGTGTGTGTGTATGTGTGTGAGAGAGAGAGAGAGAGAGACAGACAGACAGACAGGCAGAGACAGAGAGACAGAGACAGAGAAAGAGACAGACAACAAGAAAGAGAGACAGAGATAGAGACAGAGAGAGAGAGAGAAAGAACAGACAACAAGAAAGAGAGAGAGATTGAGATTTTATCTATGATTATTTCTGAGTAATTCATGTGTAAATATTGATCATTCTTTTCATTTGGGAAGATTAAGATACAGAATTTTTTTAAGGAGTAAGTCTTATAAAACTATAACCAAATGTGAAACTACAATAGAATTTGACTGCTAAATTCTAATTAACATTCTTGTTCAGATACAGGTTGGACTAGATGACCTGTGAGGCCTCCTACAACTCTGAGATTTTGTGATTCTGTGCGTAATTGGTATTTTATGTGTGCATGAGGTATCATTTAGGTCAGATTGCACAGGTTGCATTATAATGATTTTGATTAATTATTCAGTGCCAGATCTGAACTTATGCATAGATACTATGTTTGAATTCTGAAGACCGTAGTTGCCTATATGACATAATTACAGGGTCTATACAGAGAGGTTTCTTGGCTCCACATGGCTTCTTTGCTCTTCTGACTCAGCGTCTGAAATCTCACCATCAGATGACCATTCCTTCTGCTAAAAAAAAACCCAAACCCTTGTCACATGTTAATAACATTATTAACCACATTAATAGCTTACATTAAGATAGTGAGTTGCAGTTTGGAAAATACTTTGCTTAACAACAACCATGTGTGGATCATATTATCCATATGCTAAGTAGAAAGGTATGGAGTTGACATGGAAATGGATATTCAGGAGAACTGTGTTTAATTTTGTGTTAGAAAATTCCTAGTTGTATGGATATGACTAACTTATTGAATCTCTCTATTCCTCAGTTTCTTAATCTGTTAGAGGGAGAGAGAGAGAGAGATAGGAAATAGACCTGTGATTATATTAGGATAGAAAACTCCCAGATAATGATATTCACTCTGCCTATGGAACCAGAATATTCAACGAAACATAGAATCTTGAGAATCATTTAGGCCACTGAAAATTCAGGTTGCTTGCTCAGGGTCACAAGGCCATTATATACCAGAGATGGTGATTGAACCACATCTTCCTGAGTGTAGCCAGCTCTCCCCATCTACTATGTTCATCTGCAATATGTGGATTCTGATATTTGTATTGCCTATAGTCAGTGTTGTCAAAAGAGCACTATGGAAAATGTGAAGCTTTAGAGAAATATGCGATGCAAATGTTAATTCCATTTTATAAATGTGAGATTTGAAAGATGAAAAGAACATCATGGGCTAGCTAGTCCAACTGCCTACTTTTATGAACTGAGTATTGAGGAGGTAAAAAAGTATACCGCACTTGGAGTCCCCAAAACTGGATTCAAGTCCTGACTCTCATGACTTCAATACATCTGTGAAACATTAAGCAAGTGATTTAACTTCTCTGAGCATCACTTTCCTTAACTGGACATGAGAGCATTGGACCTCATGACTGCCCTATGTTTACCCATCTAATGTTTCTCTGAATATTTTGTATCTATGGGGTCAAGTTACTTGAAAAAATTCACACAATTTATTATTGGCCAAGCTGAGACTTGAATCCATGTCTTTTAGCACTATTTTCTAAGCTTTTTCTACTACTCTGATCCTGGTCTAGTTTCACAACTTTCAGGTATTTGTTTTTTTAATTTGTAAAATGGGACACCTGTTACTATTCTAAAGCTCATATGAGATTTTATGCACACACACATACATATATAATATACATGTCTACATATATTATGCTTATATATAAGCTATCATCATCAGTGAATGTATCAGGTTACTTTCTACTTCCTAGTAGGGCCATTAAGCCATAGTATCCAGGAAAGGTAAGATAGGAAAGAGGAAAAGATGGAAAGTATGGACCTTAAAGGTCTAAGATGGGAGACGTCATGGCAAAATAAATAGGAAATAACCCCTTACACATAGGCAGCAGTATGACAGACCTGAACAAGTGAGATGAGAATGAGAGTAACAAAAATGGATGAGACAGACAAGAGAAGAGAGAGAAATGCTGAAAACAAAATTTAAGAACTTGATAGTTTTACGTAGGGCTGACCGTGTAAGAAAATTTGACCTGAATTTATGCTTTCCTTTTTCTAACACATGGTATTTTTTAAAAAAAAGAACTACAATGATCACTTATTCTTTGAAAGGACTCTTTTCTCTATACCTGCTTTATCATTGAGTCCTGTGGTCTTAACCCATGATCACAGAATCAGAATTGGCAGAATGTTCAGTGTGATATAACAGAAGAACTGTAGAGTTTCCAAGCTGAAGAGTACGTGTTTTCACCTAGTTTATTCCATACCTGAAAAAGATCCATCACACATTCAACAAGTATGTGTTTGGCCTTTGTTAAAAACCTTTGTGGTTTGGGATCTCACTACCTCCCAGAACATCCAATTCCCCTTTGAATAACTGCCATTATTAGGACATTTTTCCTGACTTCAAGCTTAAATGTCTCTGTGAGGTTGAAGAGGAAAATATTATTTTTTTAAAATTAATTAATTTATTTTCTTGTTTACATCTTTCATTTCCATGAGATTTTGATTTACAAATTTTCTCCCCATCTTTCCCCCACCCACCACCCCAAAACAGCCCTATCACACTGTATAACCCCTCCCCCAATCTGCTCTCTCCTATACCCTCCCCCATCACCCCTCTGACTTTCCAGTAGGGCAAGATGGACCTCCCTGCCCCAGTGCTTGTATATCTTATTTTTTTTAACTTTTGTTTTATTTTTTGGTTTACATTATTGATTTCCGCAAGATTTTGAGTTAGAAATTTTTTCCCCATCTTTCCCCTACTCACCCCAAAATAGTGATCTCATTGTATATCCCATCCACCAATCTGCTCTCTCCTATATCCTCCCACATCACCCCTCTGACTTTCTGGTAGGGTAAGATGAATCTCCCTTATCCTAGTGTCTGTATATCTTATTTCCCAGTTGCATGTAAATAATAATAATAATTTTATATATACATTTATCATTTGATTTTAGAACTTTAAATTCTGGATACTTTCCATTCCTCCTTTGTCACCCATCCCACTGGAAAGTCAGGTAATTCAATACAGGCCATACATTTGTAGTTATGCAGAACATCTCTACAATGAACATATTGTGTAACACTGACTATATTACCCTCCTTCCTATCCCACCCCCCCACCTTGTTCTGTTCTCTGCTTTGTCCCTGTCCCTTTACTGAAGCGTGTGCTTCTAACATCCCTCTCATCCCACCCTGCCCTCGGTTCCATACTCCCCCCTCTCATTCCTATCCCCCCTACTCTCCTGTAGGGCAAGATACCCACTTTAGAATGTATGTCATTACTTCCCTGAGTCAAATTCAATGAGAGTAAGGGTGACTCATTCCCTTTTGCCTTCCTCTTCTTCCCCTCCATTGTAACAATTATCCCTTGCCTCTTCTATATGAGATGATTAACCCCATTCTGTCTCTTCCTGTCTCCTCTCATTCTATTCCTCTCCCACCACTGAATTACAACTTTTAAAATATCATCCCTTCCTATTCAATTGATTCTGTGCCCTCTGTCTACATACACATAAATACCTGC
>JAQQSV010011051.1:0-13108 GCA_028646515.1 Pseudochirops corinnae | reverse complement strand
GTTTGTATTCTCTGAAGTTCAGGGTGCTGACTTTTCCCCCTGAAGTAGGTAAATAATATATGTTTGATTGATTAAAGTGAAACCGTTAACCCATTTTGAGTTGCTTTCCTTTAGAAAAGCAGATCTAAGAACCTGTGCTAGTAGCTTGCTTGCTGTTAAATCTTCAAAGTGCTATGTATATGTGAACTGTTATCTCACCCAATGTTTGCCTGCACCATAACGATTTTTTTTTGAGGGAGATAATAGGGCAATTGGGGATAAGTGACTTGTCCAAGATCACATTGCTTGTGTTATTATGTCAAGTGTCTGAAGTTGGATTTGAACTCATGCCCTCCTGACTCCAGGCCTGGTGCTCAATTCACTGTGCCACCTCGCTGCCCCTTACACTAACAATTTTTTTTAATTAGTAGTAAAAACAAAGTAATTATACAGTAATAATCCTTCAGATTCAGTTTTAAGACCACCACTTCTTTTAAAGCTCTACATATATGAATCATATTTAAACAAAAAAAAATATATTCTTGTTTTCATAGAGCTAAATCAAATGAATATGAGTACTTTCTTTAATGATGGTGCTTGTGACCCATCCATATCATCTTTTCTCATTCAATTATTGCCCTTGTCCTCCTATAAATTCTCCACTGGAAGTTCACCCAACTTTGCTGGAAGGAAAGCAAATATATTTAACTGGGTCAAAATGAAGAGGCTGGTCTAAATCATGGGATTTCCAAAGGTATTAAAACAAGTAGAAATGGCACTAATGCTATCTGATAAAGCAGAATTCACATTAGAAAACAATGAAAATAACAGATATGGATATTGTTTAGTGATCAAATAAAAAATAATAAATATATAATTGTACTTGATTCAACAAATTCCCCAAACTCACCCAATACACTTTAAAAAATGATTTCAGTGATGCAAGAAGAAATTTACAATGTTAATAGAGTACTTGGGTACTCCATTTTAACCATTTAAGTACAATTAAATATTGAACAATATCAGCACGAAATTATTATGTTAGAATGAAAGGATCCATAAAGATAACTAATGAGAAAAGTGGGGGATACATATTAATTTCATGTACACATGAATCACTAACAGAAGTAGATCACACAGAATCACAGATTTAGAAACACAAGTTAGAGATCACAAATTTTAATTATATATCATTTTACAAATATCAAAACCAACACTTAGAAGAATTAAGAGTTTAAAAAATATATATATTCTTGTTTTCATAGACCTTTTCATGATCATTCAAGATTCAATTCAAGATCATACAGATAATACATGACAAAATAAAGATTTAAATTCATGTCCTTTGTCTCAAAATTCAGTATCACACTGACTTACTTACTAGGTCAAAGGAAAGTGCAGCCTACAGGAATGAGAACAGAAATTATATATATATATATATATATATATATATAACCTAGCAATCAGGCAATAGTATTTGGATTAAGCAAATAAATATGAGCCAAAGATATATAGCTACACATTCTCCCCCCAAAAATGTTATATTATGTAATTACCATATTGAAGGAAAACAAAAATAAACGATGATGGAGTACTTAAAAGACAACAACAATAAAACTATATATCAGAATCTAACGGGGCAGTGTAGTATGATAGATGGAATGCCAGTCATGCAGTGTAGAGGATCTGAGATCAAATCCTTAATCTTGTAAATAATGGTTGTGTGACTTTGGCCAACATAACTTCTCAGTTCTCCTGGAGAATTTTCTCCTATTATATCAAAGAAAAAATGTCAATGTCAGGTATTGATTGAAGGACACAGTTAATCCCTACACCAATAAATCACAGATACAATCCAAATAAAATAAAATATGTAAGAAGAAACCAAAAAAAAATTCCTAGAGGAAAATTTATGCCACAGAACACTTAAAATAATAAATTAGCAGATAGAAAGGGAAAATAAATGACTTTAAGCAAAAAAGCATTAGAAAAACATAAAAAGCATAATCCAAAGAAATACTTAGGGATTTAAATTGTAAAGTTAGGAATAGAAATACATATAAGAGGGAAAGGGAGAAAATGGAATTGATAAAATAACCAGGAGTTTTTTTCTTTGTTAAATATAAATAAAATTGAGAAACCATTGATGTTTATTCTCAAAATTTGAATAAATTAAAATTCCCACAATTAAAAAGAAAAAAAAAGACACTGGAATAAAAACAAAATGAAACAAAAAACTAAGAATTTTTTAGTAAATAGTACACACCATTGGCTTATCAAATATAAATCTCATAGGAAATAAATGTTTATCTGCAAAGATATAAATAGTCCAAACTGCTATGACACAACAATAATAATTTAAATTTAAAAAAGTCTTTGGGGGAGATAAAATAACTACTAATTTCGCATCCAATAAAATAACAGCACTAAAAAGAGCTGGCCCATAGAGAGTTATAAATGAATTATTTTTAAAACTTCCAAGTTACAAATAGCCTTTCAATTATCGATAATTCATAAGCATAGAACAAATAATTACTTATGACTAAATATTTTAAAGGATTTTATAGTACTAATTTTAAAACCTGGGAAATACCTTATTAAAAACAAAATTATAGATCAATTTTCCTTACAAATACATACATGGATCTGTGATTTCTTCAGTCTTACTCAACTCCTCCCGGGCAGCTGGTGGGATAGTGTATGGATTGCTCCTGGAGTCAGAAAGACTAGTGTTCAAATGTGACCTCAGACACTCACTAGCTGGTGAAATCTTGGGTAAGTCACTTCACCTCTGCTTCAGTTCACTAAACTTTAAAATGGGAATAAAAATAGCACATACCTAGAAGGGTGCTGTGAGGATTAAATGACATAATATTTATAAAAACAAAACAAAACAAACAATGCCTTAGCACCATGCATGGCAAGCAATAAGTACTATATAAATATTTATCCTCTTCCTTCTTCTCTCTCACACTGTCACCACCCTGGTATAAATCCTCATCACCTGACTCCTGGCATATTTTGATAGCCTTCTGGTTGCTCTCCCTGACATAACAAAAGTCTCTCCTCACTCCAGTCCATCCTCATTCAGTTTTCCAAGTGATCTCCTCAAATAACAGGTCTGATAAAATCCCCTTCACTCCATTTCTATCACTTTGCACAATCAAATGTAAGATCTTGTAATTGACTGAAAGTTCTTCACAACCTTCCTCCTCTCCATTTTCCAGTTTCCTTAAACCTCAGTTCGTCATTTACTCTTTGACCCACTGACACTGTTCTCTTTCCATGTTCCTTGAATAAGATGCTCTATGACCTGACACTGGCCATTTTCACTGGCATTCCTCCAAACTTAGAATGTGCTCTTTCCTCATGTTTTGCTGCTGGCTTCCCTGTTTTCCTGTTTTTCTTAGCTTAAATCCCACCTTCTTCAAGAAGGCTTTCCAGATGCCCCTTAATTCTACTGTTCTCTCTCTGTTGATTTTTTTTCAAATTTCTCCTTTTCCTACCTTGATCCCACAGAGTTGCTTAAATGTTGTCTCCTTCCATAAAATGGTGACATCCTTAATGGCAGAAACTCTTTTGCCTCTCTTTCTATCCTTAGTGGTTATCCTATGCCTGAACTTTATAGGCACTTAACAAACATGTATTGAATAACTAAATGACAACTTGCCAAATTCTTCCTTCCAATAATCTAGTTTACAATTCATAAATGGTACCGATTCTGTACCTCTCATTATCTTGTAAAGTCCCACAAATTCATTTTGGGAGGTCATCCATCCAGTGTGCTAGAAACCTTCCTCCTTTTCTCCAATATTATAAGGATACAAGTGAAATACTGTGGCTATCCACATATCATTCTTTTCCCTTGCCAATTTGTCAACCTGTCTTCTCTTTCAATCATACATGCTGTTGTTAACACCTATTCTTATTTTTCTTTGAAGTTCATCATTTGATATGTTGCTACCTGCTCAAATACACAATAACAAAAGTCTGCCATTGATTTTTGAGTGACATTATTATTTCTTATTTCTCTGGAGGTTGTTATAGACCATGTGTTGATGCTATAGAGCAATACTAGTAAAATCTTTGTATTAAAGTAACATATGGGATGCTTCCCAGGATATGTCTGAGATAATTAAAAGAGCACTACAATTGCCCAAAGAAATTCTTCTTCCTTTCTTTTTCATATTCAATTCTTGTCCCAATTCACTGCTCAATACTATTTTGTCTCTCAGCAACACATATTGATAGACATATCCACAGTACATGTGTGTATATATGTGTGCATATTACATACATCTAACATAGGCCCAGAACTTTGCTTGGCACATGGTCCCACAGTAAGTGTTTAATAAAATATAAATGTTTTTAAATATTTGTTTTTTATTCTGGATTGAATTGAAGGAAAGTTAAAAAATTTTGGAGGAACATCTAATATCCACATATGGATAGAATAATTTAGTTACAATACATTCAACTAAATGTTAATTTACATATATCATATAATAATAATTGAAATATCAATGCATTTACTTGTTGAATGTATACAATTATAACTTTTATGGAACAATGAAAATATATTTAAGTTAATCTCACTAACCTAGGTGGCATTAAGCACAAAATCAAGTAGATAAAGATGATACAAACAGAAAAAGAAATAACATTTAAACAAAAACATACTAAAGTCAAGAATTTGACAACTATCCAAAATTGCTATCAAAATCATCACTCAATATTTTGTCACTTTGAAGAATCTAGGCCTGTTCTGTTTTGTAAATGTTGGGTTTGAAATGCATCTAAAATATCAAGTAGAAATGTTCCATCAATTCCTTATTAATATAGGGATGAAACTTAGACAAAATATGCAAGATTTGGTAGTTATCTGAATACAGATGATATCTTTATCATGTGTGTGTCCCTTTTGTCTGGTTCAAGAAATTTATGAGGGATAAATTGGGAAGTATCTCTTTCATATTGATTGTAGAACAGAAGCTAGAATGGCTAAGACTGACAAAAGACCTTAAGATCTTCAAAAATTTTATATATTTCAGACTTCTTCCTAAAACTTAATGTACAAAGTGATTCCTCTTGAAGAATCTATTTTGTTTATTGTTGTTGTTTTCAATTTTCACTTTTGCTGTTGACTTCTTAAATCCTAGGAAATGCAGATTCAGGAGTCCTTTCTCAACATCATCTGAGTTTCAGTGCCTATGAACTAGTCCCCATTACTCAGAAATGCCAACATGATTGAGAGAACTTGTGGGAAGGAAAACAACACTAAACAAGCAGGCAAATAATTAAAAACTTATTGATAATAGTTTTATTTCCACATATTGACGATTATCTATGTTTTGTTTGTTCCCCAGCATTGCTATCCCTTTGTATATTGGTAACTTTGAAATAATTTATATAGTTTTGTCCAGTTTGAAGAAAATTGCCCTCAATAAATGATATGGAAATAAACAAGTGTCTAATTTTATATGCCTTTAATTTAATTTAATTTAATTTTTTAAATTTAATTTTAAAATGTAATTTAATTTTTATGTGCCTTTAAGTTAATCAAGTTTGGTTAGAAAAAATTTAAATTTGCTATTAACAAAGATGTTTCCGGTAGAACAAATGTAGTAGATGTTTGCATAAGAAAATATCACATGTTTTACCATGAAGCTTTCTATCCTGTTTATCTACATCATGGGTCAAAGGGATAAAATGAGGAGTTTGGGAAGAAGAAAAGAGTCAACAGTCAGAGAAGCAAAGTATAAAAAGGAAAGGTCAAATGTGAAAGCATATGTATATGCACGTATACATATAACTATATATACACATACCTACAATCATACCTAAATGTTTACATATGTATTTGTATATGTGTGTGTGTGTGTGTGCGTATGGATACACACACATACAGTTTATAAGAAGTTAAGACGTCATGGCAAAAAGTCTTAGTGTTATGACCTTATTTTTTATACTTTCAAAGTCTCTCCATTGACTGGTCTTTGTTCTTTATCAATATTTTCAGCTTTTCACCTACAAATTTTCTCAAAAAGCATTCAATCACATATAATTATTGCAAAAAGAAAATTTAATAAAATTTAAGAGATATATAAATGAAACTTTTTTTTCTTGCTTACATCATTCATGTCCTTTAATATTCTCCGTAGACATATATTGCTATGGGTAAATCAGAGAGAATTGCTGAACATATCATCCCTTCCTCTAAATCATTTTCTTTATTTTCATAACAAAATCATTTTTTTTTCTTATGTTCAGTTCTTGATATCATGGACAAAGAAAGCTATTGATAAGTAGAAAACATGGATGACAATAAGCATGGGCATGGGATGGAGGAAACCAATAAGGATAGTGAAGAGTCTTGAATTCATGTCATAAGAGAGTTTTTGACTGAATGAACTAAGTTATGTTCAAATTCCTAAAGAATTTGTGAATGGTTGAATTAAAATGAAACTGAAAATATTCATGAATGTTTTACATTCCGGGCCCTTGTTGGCCAGACCCTCAATTACACAAGTATTGAAAGGATTGCCAAGTAGAAGACTTTTGTTTTTTATTTGGATGCAGCGGCAAAACTAGGAGCAATGAGCAGAAATTGCAAAAAGATCTACTGCGTCTGAATCCATTGGGAGACAGAGGATGGTGGATTTCCAGCCAAGGAAAGTGCCCACATAGGTCTGTGCAGGGGGAGCATGGAGCACATGAGTGTTGCACCAGCTCAAACCAAAGAGCGGACTACAGCAGAGTGAGAAGGAGCCTCAGTAGACTCACCCACCCCAAGGTTGATTCGCAGCCCTCTTACCACAGGACAGAGGATTGGTAAGTCAGAAAGGGGTAAGATAGAGTGCAGGGCCCACAGCAGAGGCAACAGCAGCTTCTCCTGGAGCTATCAGCCCACAGCCTGGAAGTTTGGAAATCGTCTACCTGAATTTCCAGATGCCAAGATGGCACAGTGATCCCTAGCTGCTCACATTTCCCCTCCCTGACCCAGAAAGCCCAGAGATAAATATCCCACCCAGAGTAAAATCCTGAAATAGTGGAAATAGCCTAAGGGTTAGGAGTCACAAAGAAAGGGTATAACTGAGGAAGTAAGGATTCTGAAGTGAAGGAAGGAGGGGTCCCCAAAAGCCTCACTTCAGCTAACCAGAAGGAGTTCCTAAAGCCCAAGGTGGTGGAACCAGCAAGCCCTACAACACAAGCCCAGGTGGGTTTAGCACCACCAGGAGAATCTGCAGACACCAGCTCTGCTAGCTGTCAGCCGCAAAGCCTTCCTGAGGTGAAGCACAGGGGCACAGAGGCAGAAATCTGAAGCAGCCAGACCACCCCTCCATAATTCAGGAGAAACATCAGCCTTGGCCTTAGTTTAGACACCCAGAAGCTATAGCACACAAAGTCAAAAACCAGGCACCTAGCTCCCAGTTTGAGAAGTGTGGGTCAGAGCCCTCTGTACCCCAAAAGCAGAAATACACTTTAAAAATCAGGAAATAGGCAATCAAAATGGGCTGGAAGCAATTTACGAAGGGAAGACCAAAGATGATTGAATCTTATTATTGTGAATGAGAAGAATCACTTTCAGGAGACACCATGGACTCTGTATCCATACCTGAGACCACAGAAGGAAATATTAACAGGTCTGAAGCCCAAAAAGCATTCTTGAAGGAGCACAAAAAAGATTTTAAAAGCCAAATTAGAGAAGTAAGAGACAAATTAAGTGTACAGTGACCAAATTGAAAAAAAAAATCTCACTGAAGAAAACAAATGCCTAAAAAGTAAAATTTGTGAACTGGGACTGGAGGTTCAAAATCGGATAAGAGAAAATACCTCCCTAAAAAAAGTACCTGTAAAAACTAACCAATGGAAATAATTCACTAAAAATTATAGTCAGTAAACTCAAAGCTAAGGACTCTATGATGCAACAAGAATCAGTCAAATAAAACATGAAGATTGAAAAATTAGAAGAAAATGCAAAATATATCACTGGAAAAACAACTGACCTGGAGAACAGATCCAGGAGAGATAATCTAAGGATTATTGGTGTACTGAAAAGCCATGATGACAATGTCCTGGACGATGTCCTTTAAGAGACTGTCAAAGGAAACTGTCCCGAAGTCATAGAGTCAGAGGGTAAAATAGTTACCTAAAGAATTCACTGGACTCTTTCTGAAAGAGATCCCAAATTGAAAACTCCAAAAAATATAGAACGCAAATTCCAGAATTACAAGGTCAAGAATAAAATACCACAAGTAACCAAAAAGAAACAATTCAAATATCGTGGAACCACAGTCAGAATTACACAGGACCTAGCAGCTTCTACATTAAAAGATTGGAAGATCAACTGAGCCTTTATATGAGGGCAAGCTTCCCAACGATTAGGACTATACCAATTTTTAAATTAATAACTTGGAGATAAGGAGTGTTTTCTCACTTCTAAAATCTGCATATAAAGCCTAGAAAGGTTTTTTATAGATCTTATTGTAATGAGTATTCTTCTTTTGTATGAGTTGGATTGAATCGCCATTAATAATCTGTGTTTCTATAACTCTGTCCTCAAAGGATCCAATGATCACACAAGATCTTCACCGAATTAATGCCAAACTCTTATTTTAAATATCCTGGCTCAAAACCAAACTTTCTTTTAAAACAAATATTTTGGTTTGAACAGTGATTTGGTGTCTAAATTGATTTAAGTATACAGTAAGATCAGGGGATTCCACTCTAAATCATTTCCGGCCTGTGAACTCAGTTGTCTCTGAGTATCTCAATTTTGATTTAATTATTTTAAATGTACTATATTCTGGATTTTTCTTTTAAAAGAGGTTTCATGAAATCAAATGATTTTTGCAAATGTTATTTGGAAATCATCAGTATAAGATGTTGACATTATAGCTTATGCTTTGGAGAGAATTCTTGGGGACTATCAAACTCATTTTCTTCAGACTGATACTCATGACAATGTTTTATTTTCCTGCTATTATAAAGGCTTTTGGTTGACAGTCTCTCATAATTTCTTCTACTTACATTTTATATTATTGTGATTGGTCTGACCATTAGGCGGCTCAGACTATGCAGTAGTAATGTTATTGCCAGCTGTGAGGAGTTGTTTTTCACTATTACTGTCCACAATGGAAATGTTTTACAAAATATAAATGACATACTATCTTTCCCCAGTCAATTATTGTTAGAATGACAAAGAAATGACAGCACCTTTTTTTTGAATATATGAATATTCTGCAGATGACTTTTTGGCATTGATTAGAACCAGAGATGGAACTGAACATAATTGCTATCTTCATATTTTGAAGGTAAAATTCATATTGCTCAAAGACAATAAGGATCCTTAAATGTTTAAGACTGATGCATTATGCCAGTATTATCTATAGGAAATAAACAGTTTTAAGATTAAATGTAGGGAGGCAGAGACAAGATGGCAGAGTAAAAACAGGACTTCTGCATATCTCTGGCTTCTACCACCTCCACTACATGTAAAAAAAAAATTGTGAACACATTTTGGAGCTACAGAACCCACAAAGTGACAGAAACATATCTCCCTTTGAGGGCAGGTTGAAAGGCAGACAAGAAAAGTCCATCACAGCACTATGGGGGCCTCGCACATTGCTGCACGAGGTAGGTGCTTCTGGCCCCAGGGCAGCCCCAACCAGCAGTGGCCAGAGCAGACTTCAGGAGAGTGAATCACCAGCAGCTGTGACAGTTTCCAGAGTTCTCAAAAAATAAACACCAAAAAGAAAGTAAAAGGTCAGTGTGGAACTCTGTTAGGAGTGGGTGAAGAAGAGTGCAGTCCGGCCCCTGCCCCCAGGGCAAGAAGTAGCAAGGATCTTGGGCTTCAGTTGATGCAATCTGGCTGTTCCAGAGCTCCCGGCTTGCAGATTTTAGGGGGACCAAGTGACCATTCAGAGGGTAATCTCTCTTGCTTTAACTGGCTTGAATCTGGATCAGAAATTTGGGTGGTGGTTCTGGGGCATGTGGTCAGTGAGCCAAAGCTTGTGGAAGCTGCAGAGAGGGCATCCTCCTAATAGCTCTGATAGCCTCAAAAACCTGAGCAATTTGGAAAATAGCACTCTTCAATCTGGAAGCAGAATTCTAACAGGGAAAAAAGGTCAAAAGTCAAGTAATAGGCTAACAATATGAGGAAGCAGAGCAAGCACAAACAGACCATCAAAAAGGATCAAAGGATGAAACTGGAGGAAGACAACAAAGTCAGAACTCCTGCATCAAAAGCTTCCAAGAAAAATATGAACTGATTACAGGCCATGGAGTGGCTCAAGAAGGATTTTGAAAATCAAGAAAGAGAAGTGGAGGGAAAATTGGGAAGAGAAATAAGAATGATTCAAGAAAATCATGAAAAGCAAGTCAACAGCCTGCTAAAGGAGACCAAAAAATACTGAAGAAAATAATACCTTAAGAAACAGATTAACACAAATGGCAAAAGAGGTCCAAAAAGCCAATGAGGAGAAAAATGGCTTAAAAAGCCAAATTTGCCCAAAGGAAAAAAGAATTTCAAAAACGCAGTGAAGAGAATAATTCCTTCAAAATTAGATTGGATCAAATGGAAGCTAATGACTTCATGAGAAATCAAGATACTATAAAGCACATCCAAACAAATAAAAAAAAAAGGCAAGGCAATGTGAAATATCTCATTGGAAAAAAGACTATCATGGAAAAAAATATCCAGGAGAGATAATTTTAAAATTATTGGACTACCTGAAAGCCATGATCAGAAAAGAGCTTAGAAACAATCCTTCAATACATTATCAAGCAAATTTGCCCCGATATTCTAGAATCAGAGAGCAAAATAGAAATAAGAAAGAATTCAGTAATTGCCTCTTGAGAAAGATTCCAAAAAGAAAACTCCTAGGAATATTATAGCCACATTCCAAAATTCCCAGGTCAAGGAGAAAATACTGCAAACAGTCAGGAAGAAACAATTTGAGTATTGTGGTAACACAAACAGGGTAACACAGGACCTAGCAGCTTCAACATTAAGGGAATCAAAGGGCTTGGAATATGTAATTCTGGAGGTCAAAGAAGCTAAGACTAAAACCATGAATCACCTGCCCAGCAAAACTGAGTATAATGTTTCAGGATAAAATATGGTCATTCAATGAAATAGAGGATTTTCAAGAATTCTTGATGAAAAAAATCAGAGCTGAAGAGAAAATTTGCTTTCAAACACTAGAAGCAAGAGAAGCATGAGAGGGTAAACAGGAAAAAGAAATCATAAAGAACTTATTGAAGGTGAACTATTAACATTCCTCCACAGAAAAAGATAATTGTAACTCATAAGAGTTTTCTCAGTGTGAGAATAAGTGAAGGGAGTAAATATGTATGCATGCATGTGTATGTGTGTAGATAGACAGACAGACAGATAGATAGATATAGATAGATAGATAGATAGATAGATAGATAGATAGATAGATAGATTAGGGTAAATTATCTTATCTAAAAGATGCAAGAGAAAACTGTTACAATGGAGGAGAAGAGCATGAAGGTGAAATGGAATGCTTCAACCTTACTCTCATTGAACTTGGCTTAAGGAGGGAATAACATACACTCTCATTTGGGTATCTTACCCTACAGGAATATAGAGGGTAAGGGGATAAGATGGGGGCTGATAAAAGGGAGAGTAGATTGGGGCAGGGGATAGTTAGAAGCAAACACTTTTGAAAAAGGGCAGAGTCAAAGGAGAAAATAGAATAATTGGGGGGCGGGATAGGATGGAGGGAATTGTAGTTAGTCTTTCACAATATAACTACTACAGAAATGTTTTGTGTTGCATACATGTACAACCTATATTGAATTGCTTATCTTCCCAGTGGGGGTGGATGAGGAGGGCAGAATGGGAAAAAATTTGGAACCTAAAATTTTAATAACAGATGTTGTTAAATAAAATTGCTTTCTTTACATGCAAATGGGAAATAAGATATACAGGCACTGGGATATAGAAATCCATCTTGCTGTACTAGAAAGTGGAGAGAGGGGATGATGGAGGAGTTAAGAGAGAACAGATTGGGGGAAGGGGTATTCAGTAGACTAACTATTTCAAGGTGGGGTAGGGGAAAGATGGGGAGAAAAAATTGTTAACTCAAAATCATGTGGAAATTAATGTCAAAAACTATAAATAAATAAATAAATTGGAGAAAAAAAAGAATAAATAAATTAAAAAAGAATCAGAAGAGGTGTTGTTAGAGACTTATCAAAATTATACTTCGCATGGTACCTAATAACCAGTGAAAAACCCCACGCCAAATTTGTTTCTCTATCATCTTCAGAATCTTTAATCATTAATTGGACAATTGGCTTTTATGATTTTTTTCTTCCCTTTTTGGGTTTCTCCTTGTATTGGTGGCAACCTCCTTGGCATTGCAAATGGGTCCTCCTTCCTGTTCTGTCCTTTTCTCTCCCTACATTGTCTTTGACAACTTCAACCTTCACCTTCATGAACAACATAGATCCAGAGTTCCAATGACCTGCAGTATTGATAAACCAGGTCCTTCATTTTACAGAGAGATAATGGAGCTACAGAGATATTAAGTGATATTCCCAAGGAAGAACAAGTAGTCGGTAACTATGCCAGTGTTTCAATTAAAGAACTCTGTAGCAAATAGATTGCAAGGTACTACTGTCTCTTAAAAGTATCTATTCAGTCTAGCCTCTTATTCTAAGCACAAGTCTCATTGTTCTTGTTTATTACTAGGCTGTGGGAGGCAATGTGTTGTAATGGAAATTGCACTGGTTTGGGAGTTGCAGGACCACAGCTCAAACCCTGTCTTTCCTAATTTGTCATTAAATCTTTCTAAGCCTTAATTTCATTATCTGTTCAATAGCATGATTGGAATCAATGGTTTAGCAAGGTTCAAGTCTGATAACAGATAGGAAGCACATTGCAAACTTTCCAATGCTACACAAATATGTAAAAACCAGTTGTTTCTGTCAAAATCATCATCATCATCATCATCGTCATCATCATCATTGTAACAGCAAGCACCCTAGCATACCTAGGGCGGCTACTAGCACAGGTTCTTAGATCTGCTTTTTTAAAGGAAAGCAACTCAAAATGGGTTAACAATCTTACTTTAATCAAACATATCATTTACCTAGT
>JAQQSV010011050.1:0-13108 GCA_028646515.1 Pseudochirops corinnae | reverse complement strand
ATAGTATAGTGCAGTACAGTACAATACAGTACAGTATAGTATATAGTATACTACAATACAGTATACTACAGTATGCATATAGTATAGTACAGTATAGAACAGTAGAGTATAGTACAGTATAGTATAGTACAGTATTCATATAGCATAGTGTTCATATAGTATAGTACAGTACAGAATAGTACAGTGCAGTACAGTATAGTATAGTATATAGTATAGTACAGTACAGTACAGTACAGTATTCATATAGCATAGTATTCATACAGTATATTATAGTACTGTATAGTATATAGCATAGTACAATACAGAACAGTACAATATAGTATAATGCAATACAGTGCAGTAGAGTATATAGTATAGTAGTGCATGTATGTGTTTTGTTCAGTATTTGGAAGAGGAGAGAAGTAGTAATGAAAGACCTCTGGTTAAAAGGTCATAGACAGGATGGGCAAATTAAACTGCTGCCTTGCATATAAAACACAGTGCAGTGGGAAAATCATTCCCAGTGTTTCATAGGTAAATCCTGGGGAGGTCAACAATGATTTCTATAGTTAAATGTCATCGGTAGACTGGCCCTTATCACTCAACCCTTGGAAAAATTAAAAAATCACATGCCCTTGGATTGGGCATTGGACATTTCTGTATTTAGAGCAGAAAAGAAAGCCATCACTCTCTCAAAAGTAGATGCCTCCATGGTAATGGGGCAGATGCAGGTTATTACTCAAGTTGTCTAAACTTTCAACCTCCCTCAACAGCCTCTTTACTGCTATTGAGGGAGATTTTAAATGAGGAGGAAAGAATAAAATTGAAACGCTGGCACTAAAATTGGAGCTATGGCTTAAGAGCATGTTTCTCCTCTTACACGGTCAAAGCAAGTTCACCTCATTATTCTAATCAGCGTGTTTTTCTTCTTCACCCAAAAAGAGAACTCCTTTTGAGACCCATATTGGACTCCAGCAGCTCTCATTAATGTCTGCAGCCACCCCAAGATGAGCATTGTGTTCATTAAGGGAGAAAAAATAGAAAGTGAAGGAAAGCTGCAAAACAGGAAGGGGAGGGGTGGAAGGGGGTAATAAACGCGCCAGCCACACATTGAACTGGTCTGGACATCTTTAAGATTTGGTCCCTTAATGAGAAGTTTCCGGGAGAAGTGATGGAAGGTGAACTAGCTGAAGGCAGGAAGGAAGGAGTCTTGAGGAGCCTGGAATTAAAAAGTCAACACACTAAAGTTTAATTGAGCCTTTTTCAGTTTGTGAGATGCTACATTTTCTTCTAGATATGATATGCTAATGAGGAAAATGTCTTTTGTATCTGTCTCAGCCCTTCCTGGCATGCTAGTTCCCATATACGTCATCATCATCAACAACAACAAACAGCAGCAGCTTCCGAGTTTTAGAACTGGAAGAGAACTTGGAAGACTCCTACTCCAACCTTCCCATTTTACAGATGAGGCTTCTGAGTTTCAGGATGGTTAAATAACTTGCCTGAAATAATTCAACTGCAAAGTCAGGATTTCAGCTCAGTCCTCTAGACTCGGAATCCAATCCATAACCAGGTGGGGCGATGGAAAGAGCACCGAGCCTTGGGTCAGGAATTCCTGACTTGAATTCACACTTTACCTCCGTCACTCACTAGCTATGTAACCTTAGACAAGTCCCTCAGCTTCTGTGTGTAACGTGTCAAAACCTTCATCTATCAAATGGGTACAACAAAAGCACCTAATTCCCAGGGTTATTGTCAGGACCAGTTGAGATATTTGCAAATCTTAAAAACCCTTAAATGCTAGCAATTAATCTTCTTTTGCCTGCTGCAAAAGTGATATTAGCTAGTGTTTATATACCACTTTATTCATCCGAGTTTCATAGCAACCTTGTCTTATAGATAGGCATTAGAAATAATTATTGTCCTTTTTTTTTCACAGGTGAGGAAGCCAAGGATCAGGAAGTGACTTGTGTATGGTCACACAGTCAGTCAAGAAGGAATAGACATTTATTAAGTGTTTACTGTGTATGAAGCACAAACTTATGTAATTACTGTCAGGCAGGAGATGATACAGTGGATGAAAGGCTGGGCCTGGAGTCAGGAAGACTCATCTTCCTGAGTTCAAATCTGGCCTTAGACACATACTAGCTGTGTGACCCTGGGCAAGTCACTTAAACCCATTTGTCTCAGTTCCCTTATGACCTAGAGATAGAAATGGCAAACCACTCCAGTATCTTTGCCAAGAAAACCCCTAATGGAATCAGGAAGAGTAAGACATAACCAAAAACAACTTAAAAATGACAAGATTGAAACCAAGGTCTTCCTAGCCCTAAGAGAGCACTCCATCCACAGCACATCTGTAGCATAGTCATAAAACCAGTGGATTTATACTTATACTACTTGTATTTTAAATGTCCCCAGGCTGTAGTCCCTCCATGTTTCAGCAGACGGCTTCATAAATAGCTGTGGCCCCCCAAAACAACAACCTTGGGGTGCCAATCCTTCCATCATCAGCGTGTTGGCACTGAGACAAGCTGGGCCTTGGATGACAGATTCACCATGCTCTACAAGTCCAGTCTAGCGCATGTCCCATGGTCCAGCCCCCAAGGACCCACAGATGCCTCCACTCCACAACGAGACCTTGGTGGAGGCTTCTGTGTACGTTCCTCATCCGGTAAATGGGGTTGGAATGATTGTGTTGTGTTCCTCACTGTGTTTTTGTATGGAAAGTGTTTTGTAAACTTTAGAGTCCTAAATAAGAGCATTATGGGATACAGCATGGCCAGAGAAACATAGAGGCAGAACCATCTGTTCAGATCTTGTCTCAGACACATACCAACTGAAGAATGATCTTGGACAAGCCACTTAACTCCCACCCCACCCCACCCTGATTTTCATCACTAGATCCCAAGCGAAAGGATTTGGTTTCAAAATTCAGCTCAACATTTCTAAAACTGAACTCATCATCTTTTTCAAAAAGCCCATCCCTCTCCTAGATTTCTCAGTTTCTATCAAAGGTATCACGATTCTTCAAATTTCCCAGATTCATAACCTCAACTTTATCCTAAACTCTTCTCCCTCACCCCACATAGCCTTTCGGTGGCCAAATCTGGCCATTTCTATATTTATGATATCTGTCCATCTGTCCCAAACTACTTATTTGATTTGTGTATATTTACATTTATTTGCTTTATATCGTGCTGCATATATTTATATATGTTACTTGTCTCCTCAGTTAAACTGTAAAATCCTTATGAACAGGGGCTGTTTCATTCTCTGTGCTTGTATTCCCAGGATCTAGCAAAGTACCTAGAACATAGTTGATACTGGGTTGTTTCAGCCATATCTGACTCTTCATGACCCCATCTGCCATTTTCTTGGTAAAGATACTAGAGTGGTCTGCCATTTCTTTCTCTAGCTCAAGAAAACACTGAGGCATACAGATTTAAGTGACTTGCCCAGGATCACACCTCTAATAAGTGTCTGAGACTAGATTTTAACTCAGGAAGATGATTCCAAGCCCAGTGCTCTATTCACTGTGCCATCTAGCCTGAAACAGAGTAGAAGTTTCATATATATTCATTTATTGATTGTAGAGAGACTATATTCCATAGGTAGATACATATGCCCATGTAAGTGATGCACTGTCCACATGGGCTATTCAAGTATATTGCTATGTCTTATGGGAAGCATGGATAGATAGCTCTAGAGTCTGATCTACCCTTCTCCCAAGGAGACTGGGATATTTACCTCAAGGGTTGTATAAGAAGGATCTCACTAGGCATTTTTTCCTTGTCTTGCCTCTCTCTAAGAAGTAGGACTCAGTTCAATGAGAGAGTTGCACCATTCCATGGTCTGTGGTTCCTGTGTTGAAAGAGCACTGATTTTGTCATCAGAAGTCCACGGTTCCAATTCTAGCTCTAATATTTAATAGTCATGGGAATTTAGGCACTTTATTGCCCTGTCACTCAATTCCTCAGATAAAATGTGAGGGGGCTGTACTAGATGAGCTCTTCAATTGTTCATTTTTCACTTATGTCAGATTCTTTGTGACCCCATTTTGGGGTTTTCCTGGCAAATAATGGAGTGTTTTGCCATTTCCTTCTCCAGCTCCTGTTACACCCAGCTAGTTAAGTGTCTGAGGTCAGATCTGAACTCAGGAAAATAAGTCTTCCTGACTTCAGGCCCAGCTGTGCACTATGGCATCCCCCAGCTCTACAATCCCTCCAGTTTTAAATACTGTGGCCCCTCAGGATCCTCTGGAAGAAGTGATGAGGAGCCCAAGGGACACATTCCTTTCCCACCACTGTGCTGTCTCCAAGCAGTAGCAGCAGGGAAGGTGACTGACTAGGAAGGGGAAGGGGATAAAGAGGAATTAGAACCTGAGACCAGCATAAGAGGGAAGGAGGTTGAGAAGGCAAAGGGTGGGAGGAAGACATGAATATGATATTGTCAGATGGGCTGGGTGGTAGAATTTGAACATTTGTGAAGGGAAAAGGACATAGAGAAAAAATGGTAATTGCTAAGGTGCCAGCCTTGCTTTCATTCTCTCCCCCCTATCCAAAATTACGACTTTAAGAGAAAGGCTTGGTAGCAAACCATGAAGGACTGGCAGCCATAGCAAGAATAGCTCAGGGGCAGATGATGAGACAGTGGATAAAATAGTGGTGGTGTGAGGCAGACAGGATCTCTAGTGTCCAACCTTCCATGGGTCTCTGCTCAGGGAATGTTTTAATGCCTTTCCCTCCCTGAAACCATGGCAAGGAGAGCTCATGATTATCTAAACTGTGTTTTCTTAAACTCCCAGATTATTTGTGTGTGTATAAGGGGAGGGAGGGTGGTATCTATCTAATCTAGGGAGAAACAAGGAATTCCCATCCCATGCAAATGATTTTAATGTATCTGGTGTTAATCCTTTTCAAATTCATTATTGAAGAATTGAATGCAATATGCTGTCATGATTGGCCTCAATTGAAATGCATCTGTGGTGCATCTGAAGAGAGGTGGCAAGTGCCTCATTGGATAAATCCAAACACAGGAAATGTTTAAACAAGGCAAGCATTGCCACCCAGCCCCAAAAGGGCAAAACCAAGAGAATCAGTCAGCTCTCTGAGAGCCAGTATCTTCTGGTGCTGGAAAGAACACATGACCACTGGGACTGAGTAATGAAAGCCCTTCATCTTCATTAGTGAACAGAATAAGGCAAGTGATCGGCAGCACCCCTACGTGGTTAAACACACATCCTTCAGGCTGTCTGGATAGGCAAGGCCAAAACTATGAACTTTCGCGTAAATTAATTACAAAACATACATCTGGGGATGAGTGGTCCTCATTTGAGAGAAGGAAGTGTAGATCCTTGCTCTGTAGGAGGAGGAAACAAAGATCCTGGGGAACCAACGAGAGGTTCCTGTTTGGAAGAGGGCAGACATGGGTTGGGGGTCAGGTAGTTTCCTCAGGCCTCCATCTGATAGCTTTCTCCTCTTTTGTCAAGTTGTCCATGCTAAATATATGCTCAACATTATTGTTTCTATGTTGCTGAACGACTGCAAATACTATGCATACCCTCTAGGGTATAGACCTCTCTCCCCTTGCCTCTCCATGTGTGTCAACCTAAGATCCTGTGCTGGTCCTGAATCTGGAAACATCTCAGTTAATAGGAAAACTCAAGCCATGAGGACCTGTATTCCTGTTTCAATACAGAACTGTAGAGGCACATGAAACCAAGATGGTGGAGCTGAGCTTTCCCAAAACCCCTCTGAACGTTTTTAAATCATGACATAAAACAATTCCTGGAGCAGAAAAACCCACAAAAGGATAGGGTAAAATAATTTTCCAGCTAAAGATAACTTAGAAATGTCAGCAAAAAAGGTCTGTCACATTTGGGTGAGAGTAGAACACAGTGCAGTGCAGGCTATGCCAGCATAGACCCAGCCCCAGCAGACCAGGAGCAGGAGTGACTGAATCAGCAGCAACAGCAGCTATTTCTGGAGCTCTTGGCCCACAGGTGGTAAGGGGGTTGAACAACTGGTCTGAAGGAGATTACAGGGGTCTCTTTGCTGGCACTAAGGCAGGACTCTGTTGCTTTGCCCATACTCAGACCTAGGTCGCTGTCAGGAGTGGCAGTCCTGTGGTGAGGATGAGAACCAGCACACCAAAGCTTGCAGCTGCAATGGAGCAGAGACACTTATCACAGTTCCAGGGCAGAAAAGGATGCTTGTGATCACTCACAGACCAGAACACAGGCCAGGAGAGGAGTAAACATACCTCTCTTTAGATCATACCATTGAGGAAGAAATGAAAACTTACAGGTCCCTAGAAGTATCTCTGGAAATACCAATCCCAAACCCCTGAAGCTTGGGACAGTGGCCTCTCCACACTGGCATCAGAGCCTTACTTTAACAAAGAATTAAAAGTCAAGAAACATACTGGGAAAATGAGCAAACAGAAACAAATTCTGATCATAGAAAGTTATTATGGTGACAAGGAAAATCAAGATATACACTCAGAAGAAGATAGCAAAGTCAATGCCCCTATATCCAAAACCTCTAAGAAAAATATGAATTGGTCACAGGCCATGGAAGAGATCAAAAAAGGAATTTTAAAATCAAGTAAGAAAGGTAGAGGAAAAGTTGGGAAGAGAAATGAGAGTGATACAAGAAAATCATTAAAAAAGAGTCAATAGCTTGATAGAGGAGACAAAAAATACTGAAGAAAATAACACCTTAAGAAAGAGACTAGGTCAAATGGTAAAAGAGATGCAAAAAGCCAATGAGGAAAAGAATGCCTTAAAAAGCAAAATTGGCCAAATGGAAAAAGAGGCACAAATATTCACTGAAGAAAATAATTCCTTAAAAATTAGAATTGAGCAAATGGAGTTAATTACTCTATAGGAAATCAAGAAACAATAAAACAAAACCAAAAGAATGAAAAAATAGAAGACCGTGAAAACTGGAAAACCAACTGACTTGGAAAATAGATCCAGAAGAGATCATTTAAAAATTATTGGACTCCTGAAAGCCATGATCAAAAAACAAGCCTGTACATCATCTTTCTAGAAATTATCAAGGAAAATTGCCCTGGTATTCTAGAACCAGAGGGTAAAATAGACATTGAAAGAATACACCAATCACCTCATGAAAGACATTCCAGAATGAAAACTGCCAGGAAATTTAAAGACAAATTCCATAGTTCCCAGGTCAAGGAGAAAATATTGTAATCAGTCAGAAAGAAACCACTCAAATATCATGGAGCCACAGTCAGGCTAACACAAGATTTAGCAACTTACACATTAAAGGATCAGAGGATTTGGAATTTGATCTTCCAGAGGGCAAAGAAGCTAGAATTACAACCAAGAATCACCTGCCCAGCAAAACTGAGCATAATTCTTTAGGGGGAAAAATGGACATTCAATGAGATAGAGGACTTTTAAGCATTCTTGATGAAAAGACCAGAGCTGAATAGAAAATTTGACTTTTAAATACAAGACTCAAGAGAAGCATAAAAGGTAAACAGTAAAGAACAAACCATAAGGGACTTAATAAGGTTAAACTATTTACATTCCTACATAGGAAGATGAAACTTATAATTCATAAGACCTTTCTCATTATTAGGACAGTTAGAGTAAATTTAGACAGAGAACACAGGCTTGAGTTGAATATGAAGTGATGATATCTAAAAAGATAAAATTAAGGGGTAAGAGAGGAATGTGCTGGGAGAAAGAGAAAGGGAGAGGTAGAATAGGGTACATTATCTCACATAAAAGAGGCAAGAAAAAGCTTTTTTTTTTTTTTTTTACTTGAGGATCCATATTTCACTCAGGCTGGAGGTTTAGCACCCATTCATGAGTGTGATCTGACTCAGCTCCCAGTAGACTTGTTATATTGGTGCCAGACATTCTTCTTGTTCAAACCTTTTGGGGTTTTCTTTGCAAAGACACTAGAATGGTTTGCCATTTCCTTCTCTAGTTTGTTTTACAGATAGGAAAACTGAGGAAAATTTAAGTGACTTGCCCAGGATCATACAGCAAGCAAGCGTCTGAGGTCAGATTTGTGCTCAGGTCTTTCTGACTCCAGGCTCAGCCCTCTATCCACTGCACCACAGGTACCAGGCAGTACTGACACCCAACTGGCTTTAGCCCACTGCAACTTAGAACTCCTGAGCTCAAGTGATAAACTTACCTAGTCTCAGCCTACCCAGCAGCAAAGACTCCAGGCATGCACACACATATCACACACACACACACACACACACACACACACAATACATACATACACATATACAAACATCACCTCAGAAACATAAATGCCACTTAGGTAACTTGATGTCATAGGGGACAGAGCATACTAGACTTGAAGATGAGTTTAAATCCTACCTCATACACTTACTAGCTATGTGACCCTGGGGAAGTCACACTCTAAACCTGTTTCCTCATCTGTAAAATAGGGATAATAACACCTGTCTCCCAGGGTTGTCTTATGGATCAAATGAGATGTTATGTGATTGCACGCTTTGTAAATCTTAAAGCATTAACTGAATGCTAACTATTATTATGGCCCTGGTCGTGCTCTGAGGAGGAGGGCAATTAAGAGGACATATAAAATGCTCTCTTGAGAGACAGACCAAAGCACTAATCCCTAGCTCTGTACTGCCCAGATGATGCCTACAAATCTCAATGAATTTCTGTGCTAAGAGTTTTATAATTATCATCTCCTTTGATCCTCACAGCAGCTCCAAGAGGCAGGTGCTATTAATACTACCCTCATTTTACTGATGAGGAAGCTGATAGACAGAGGTTAAGTGACTTCCCCAGGATTGCAAAGCTGGTAAGTATCCAAGGCTGGATTTGAACTCAGGTGTCCATGGACCAGTGGATCTTATACAGCTCAGAGATCACAGTGTTCCAAAGGAATACCCTCACAGTCCTCCCTTTTCAATGCCGTAGCCAGACTAACCCCAAGTAGAACCAGTGCAGTGGAGAGAGCTCTGAATAAGGAATGAGAAGGTCCCAGGTTCTAGTTGGTGAGTTATTTCCCAGCTCTTCTAAGCACTGTCTTTGTCACACTGAGCACACACTTATTCTCTTTCCACCTCAGCTTTCTCTCATAAAAAAGAGAAGTCTCTCCTAACTCTAAATCTGTGATCCTGTGAGCCTCAGTTTCCTCATCTGTAAAAAGAAAGACTAGATGATTTCAAAGGCCCCTTCCAGCTGTGGCATTGTATGTATGAACGTACACATGCTTGCACATATAAATGCATGTATGAATGTAAGCATACACACATGCATGCATGCTTGCCAGGATAATTGCCTGGCTTCCCCGTAGATGTCCTCAATAGCCATAGCTCAATGGGGGCCCGTCAGTTCTGTCTCCCAAGCAGCTAGACAGCATAGTGGATAGAGCACTGGGTTTGCAGTGAGGAAGACCTGAGTTCAAATCCAGCCTCAGATGCTTACTATCTATCTGACCCAGGGCAAGTCACTTAATCTTGTCTGCCTCAGCTTCCTCATCTGTAGAATGGGATAATAATACCACCTGGCTCCCTGGGCTATTGTGAGAATCCAATAGGATGAGAATTGCAAAGCCCTTAGCGCAGTCCCTGGCTCACGACAGATGCCTAATAATTATTTGTTTATTTCCTTGTGCACATTCTACCCATCTCTCTAGCTTCCATACCTCTCTACATTTCTGAGCTCCCTGCAACCCTGATACTGCCATACAATTTGGCATACTTGCCATTATGCATACAGTTGTCGTTCAGTTGTATCTCTCTGTGCCCCCATTTAGGGTTTTCTTGGCAAAGATACTGGAATGGTTTGCCATTTCCTTCTCCAGTTCATTTTACACATGAGGAAACTGAGGCAAAGAGGGTTAACTGCCTTGCCCAGGGTCACACAGCTAGTATGTGTCTCGGGCTAGATTTGAATTCAGGTCTTCTTGACTCCAGGCCCAGTGCTCTATCTACTACCTTGCCTATCTGCCCTCATTATACATAATGAGAGTATACAGAGTAAGGCTCACCTTCTTTCATAGGCTGTAGAAGGTCTAGACAAGGAGAAACTAGCTCTTCTTTGTTCCCTGGCCTAGCCCACCTACGTTTGCCCGACTTACAAGCATCCACATAAGGTGAAGGAGATGCTCATGGTGGGTTTGAGGTTTCCTAGCTATAAATAATAAGGGGAGAAAAATGTGTGCTTTGCATTATATCAGTGTGAAAAGAGAAGGGTACGTCCTGGTGTCTGTGTCCACTGGGGCTTTCCTTTAGTATTCATATGCATGATTGGGTTTCAGCCTGCACTCAAAGGGTTTGCATTTCTCAAACGCAGATTTCTGGTCTATTTGCCCAACTAGATATCATAAATCCATGCCTCCAAGTGGTCTGTTCAACAAGGAAAGTTTCCAGGGCCTTTTACAAATTGAGAAACTGTGCTGAGCAACACATATCAAACACGGACTTGGCTTTCTGAAGCATGTCTTAATAGAACTGCACCAATAAATATTTTAAAAGTGAGATTCAGAGAACCTGGAAGGCCAAGCAAAGCACTGAATCATAAGGATATTCTTTATCATGGAGAAACCATGCTCTGCAGAGACTGGTTCTCTGCATTTCTTCATCTTTATTTTTTTTCAGTACACCAGAAGGACAATCTCGTTACCATGGAATTCTGTTTGAAACACAATGGGGGAAAAGAAATGCAGAACGATGAAGTAATCACATGGACCTCAGAATCCACCTGATAATAATTACAGCCAGAGGGAACTTTATGGGAGAGACTTGGCTCTGAACAGCATGGGCATTTGTTCACTTTAGCAGATCACATAAACTATAGTTTCGCTAAATAAGGAAAAAACACCGATGGGCTAAGCAGAAGCACCAAGTTGTCCCTTTTTTTTAATATTGATAGACAAGACAACAATGATGTAAAGGACCCAGGCCACCAATGAGGGGATTTTTTTTTTCTCTTTTTACTGGCTTAGAAAGACAAGCCCAAATACTAAAACTATCTCCCTGCTGAGCATCCTGGGATGCTGGTGCTAAATTTTACCCTTGCATTCTTACTGACAAAACATATTAAGATTAAGTTTAAATGATTAGAATTAGAGCCAGAAGACTTGAGTTTGAACTCCATTTTATTACTTACAATCCATGTAATCTCCAGCAAGTCATATTTTTGCTCTCTGCATCAACTAAAGTCCCAACCATGATGGCAAAGTGTTGTGACCAAGCAAGCAGATGCCATAAAAGTTGACCATGGGAGTAGGCTGGAAGAGCTATCACCAATGACCACGGAGGATGAATTCAATTCAGTAAACATTTATTAAGCACCTACTATGAGTAAGGCACTGTGCTAAGTACTGGAGATACAAATAAGAAAAAAAAACAACAGTCCCTGACCTCAAGAAGCTTATAATCTTTTATTTATTTATTTTTTTAATTTAGGGAGGTTATTATCTAATGAGAGAAGACAATGCATAAGAGGCTGAAAGGGGAGGAGAGGGTTGTGGAACGCCAATGGGCATTTTGTGCCATGGAGTTGAAATTAGGCAGAGGTACAGTTGCAAAGTAAAGTGACCTAGAAGCCCAATTTCTATCCTCTATGAAAGAAGGCTTTGGAAGGAGTTCAGTATGCCACCTTCCAGCCTTCCAGTCGGAGGAGAGAGGAGGCTGAGGTGGTGGTATCCAGGCTTGAGTTAACAGCTTGGTGATGAGATTAAAAGGGATGAGCTTGTCTGGGGAAGAGCATCTTACTCTAGAGCTTAAACCAGACAGAGCTGCAAATGGGAAGTAGATGTGATGACTAGGAATCTCACTTAGAGAACATGAGATGTTTGTCTTCTACCATGACCAGGGTAGAATTGCAGTTCCAGAGTTCAGATTAGTCTTCTTTCTGAAGGAGGGAAGGTAAAGGGGCTCAATTAAGGAATCTTAACCTTTTTGTGTCATGGAACTCCTTTGACAGTCTGGTAAAGTCTATAGACCCTCTTCTCAGAATTGTGCTCCTAAATGCATATGACAAAATGCTTAGGACTAGAAAGGAAAACAATTATATTGAAAGGCAGGTATCAAACTACATATTTTTTAAAGCTCACAGATCCCAGGTTGAGAAGATTTCAAGAGGAAAGTCTCTCTATTTTCTAATGTCAGAAGAAGGTGGAGGAGAGGGATGGTTCTTCAGGATAGAAACAAAAGAGTAAAAAGGACTGAAAGAAAAAGAGGAAAATCCTGACCTATGACATGAGGCTGGAGGATGGAAGGACAAGAAAAGAAGGACACTAAACACTTAGAACCAGGTCATTGGGAGGAAGTTGTTCATGATGTCAGGGATTTGAACCTTCTAAACAGAAAGGAGCTGTTTGTGTTCTGAGGAGCGGAATCTCTGTGGATTCATAGAGAGAGAGCAACCAGTGGTGGAAGAAGGGGAGTTGAAAGGAGAGATGGCTGTTTACTCCCAATTCTCATCTCATGCCAAGTTGACAGTTACAATACAGAAATCTACTGCCCCCACCCGCACTCCCAGCCCCCAAGACATGTATCTGAAACATGAAGGAGAGTCTTAACAACTATCAAGCTTGAGGATTGGTCCCTACTTTTAGCAACGTCTGTAATGACTAACAATGCTGCAAGTGGAACCTAGAAATCATTGCTAGAGACTTTAAGGTCCTAGAAAAGAAAATGAAGATCTTAAAAGGGGGGAGGGGCAGTTTAAGGACAGCTAGGTGGTACAGTGGTTAGAGCACCAGCCCGGAGACAGGAGCACCTGAGTTTAAATCTGGCCTCAGACACTTCCTAGCTATGTGACCCTGGGCAAGTCACTTAACCCAGTTTGCCCCCCTCCCAAAAAAAATGTAGGTTTTTATCACTGCTACTGATTGGGGGGAGGAGGTTTGGAAAACAATAGGAGACTGAAAAGTGAACATCTGGTCAGAAAAGTGCATCAGACCAAGAGTGGCCCCAAAGGAGAATCAGGAAAATGCCTCCTCACCCTTTTGCAGAAGGGGTACCTATGGGTGTATGGTGATGGGGTGATTGGTTCTGCTACATGACTTTTTTTTTATTTTCTCTTTTGTTCTTTGTTACAAAGAGAAAACTTTCTGTTGGGACAAAGGAGAAGGGAATGGAAAAAGGATGTATT
>JAQQSV010011049.1:0-13108 GCA_028646515.1 Pseudochirops corinnae | reverse complement strand
GGTCAACTTCCATGCGCCCCTCTTTCCTCAGCTGGGCTTCCCCCAGCCCAGCACCTGTGGCAGCCCTGGCCTGGTGGAGTCCTCAGAAGATACACAGCACACTCCTGAGCTCCTGCCCCTGCAGTCAGGAAGAGAGGACCAGCCTCCAGGAGAGGCAGGGCTATGCCAGGGAAGCTGCCTCCTGGCTGGTCTGCCTTCATCTATGAAATGAGGGGCTGGACTAGATGACCCTTGAAGTGCCTTTCAGTTCCTAGATCTATTGCTGTCCTCTTGACAGTGTTGGAAGAGGTTGAGTCTGTACTTCTTTGCGTCTTAGGAGTGGCTCTTTGGATGGCTTTCTTACCCTGTCTGTGCAAACCACCCCATGCCCACCCCCCACCCAAGGCAGCCCTGTGCCTGATGCTGCTGAGTGAATGGTCCTGAGTGAGAACCCTCAGGCCTATTGCTTTCCAACTCCCAAACACTCTCCTTGCCTTTTCCCTCACAAAGAGCTCCAGCTTAGCCCCACCTTCCCTGTCCCTGAAGAAATCAGTGTCCCCTCCCTTCCCACTCTCAATGCCACTTCTACCTCCAGCTCATGACACATTGCCAGTCACACACCCAGCCACGGACACAAGGCCCAGGGGGTGACTAACGATGGAGGCTTCTGTCTGACTTCCTGAATCTCCTCTGTGGAACAGAGTCAACCTTGGCTGCCTCGTGAATGCCTGAGATGGCTATGGGAGAGAGACTAACAGGGTCACAAGAGGGTAGAGTCATGAAAGGGACAGAGCCTTGAGGGAACAGAACAGAACCTCCACGGATGGTCAGGGCAGTTGGGGTGGGGCAGAATCATTGGGAACAGAATATTGGGTGGAAAGCTAGGGAGGGACAGAGTCACAAGAGGACAGGGAGACATTAGGGCACAATAGAAATACACAGGAGAGATGAACACCCAGGAAGACAGAACCACAGAGGGACAGGACGCGAGAATTCTCTTTCCGCCTCACCCTGTGATCTCAGTTATCAGTCCCCTCCTCCACCTTCAGGTACTGGCACATGCCTCAATCTGGGGCCAAGATTGGTGAGACCCCCTAGTACCAGAAGATACTGTCAGATGGAGGTGCGGCATGCCCAAGCACTGATTGTCAGGAGAGTTGGCTACCCCCATACCCACTGACCATGAGGGGAAAAGAGGAGAGCTTTGTGAGTAGACTATGCCCAATCGTACTGGGATGCCAGCAGTGTCTGGGTCCCAGCCTGTGACAAGTGGTCCACTTATCACCTCTCCCCTAGAAAAGAATGAGTCATAATTTAAATGGAGCTGAGGTTAGAGCCCAAGATGACTAAAGAGAAGATCAGCTTATTAGGTAACTACAGAATCCCATGGCTGGGGCAGCTAGGTGGTGCAGTGGATAGAGTGCCAGGCCTGTATTCAGGAAGACCTGAGTTCAAATCCAGCCTCAGATACTTACTGGCTATATGAACCTAGGCAAGTCACTTCACCCTGTTTGCCTCAGTTTCCTCATCTGTAAAATGAGCTGGAGAAGGATATGGCAAACTGCTCCAGTGTCCTTGTCAAGAAAACCCCACATGGATTCACATGATGACCTGAACAACAACACAGAAAGTCAAGGGTGAGAGAGCTGGAGAGAATCAAGAGGGACCTTAGAACAAAGAAGACCCTTCTCTGGCTAAGAGAGCCCTTAGCAATACCCTAGTTTAAGCTTTTCATTCTATAGCCAAGGAAATTGAAACCTAGAGACAGGAAATGGTTTGTCTGGGATCATATGGGCCTAGAGCCCAAGCCTTCTTGTTCATTTCCTGACTCCTTTCCCTGCACAGTGGAGGGACAAGGGTGCCAGTGACTACTTCCTCCTAGAGAATACATCCTCAGGGAAGGACAGGGTGACCAGGTGAGATGCCCCCTACCCATAACTCTATAACCTGAAGCCCTGGGAGCCAGACTAACTCTCACTGAGACAGAGAACATGAGAAGTGACAGTTCAGGGCCCCTCCCTTCCTTCTGCCTTCCCTGCTTCCCCCCTTCACCTAAGCTCCCTGTCTCCAGACCCCCCTGATTTGTATTCTCAAGATCGGAGAACCGTAGGATTTCTATCTGGAAAGGCCTTTAGAGATCTCTATCTGGTGTCCTCAAAAGCTCCCCTGGGCTTAATTACCATTTCTATGTAGATGACTCCACATTGATCTATCCAGTCCAGGTGTCTCTCTTGAGCACCAGTCCCACATCACTGTCTATTGGACATTTCAAGCTGTGGGTCCCCTAGGCATCTCAAACTCCACAAGTCTACAGCTGAATTCATTATCTTGTCCCCAAGCTTTCCCCTCTTCTCAGCCTGCTTATTTCTGTTCAAGGCATCTCCATCCTTTCAGCTGTCTTTAATGCCTTACTCTCTCTCACTTCCCATATAGGCCGTCTATTGCCAAATCTTAACATTTCCTGACCTCCTCACCTGAACTATTACAATAGCTTCCTTCCTGACCTCCCTGCTTCCCCTGCTAGGTGGCTCCCTGTGGTGTCTAGGACCAAAAATAAACTCTTCAGTTTGCTTATTAAAGCCCCTGCAGCCTGGTTGTAATGTGTCTTTCCAGGTATTGCATAGCTCTCTCCCTTCCCACCCTCCAGTTGGCAGGCTCTCTTTTCTTCACACATGACCCTCCATTTCCCACCTCCCTGAAATCCATGATCAAAAAAAGAGCCTAGAAATCATCCTTCAAGAAATTCTCAAAGAAAATTGCCCTGAAATTCTAGAACCAGAGGGCAAAATAGAAATGGAAAGAATTCATCAATCACTTCTTGAGAAAAGATCCCAAAAAGAAAACTCCTAGGAATATCATAGCCAAATTCCAGAGCTCCCAGGTCAAGGAGAAAATATTACAGGCTGTCAGGGAGAAGGTCTCAGTTAGAGAGGACCTTCTAAATGACTCAGAGAAAAAAGTCATGCATATCTCTGGGTTCTGGAAGAGGTCAGTCACCCACAAGGAGAAACACATCAGCGTAAGCACGCACACACACCATGGCTCCAGGGAGAGAGATTACTTCTAAGAAATCATCCCTTTATCTCCAAGAAAGAGGTCATACTCAGACCCAGACTCTCAAAGAGAGCTGGCTTGTGCAGGGCTTCCCCCACCCCCATCCCTTAGGCAAGGAGGTCAGACCTCAGTTCTCAGGGAGAGATTTCCTCCATCCCTAGAAAAATAGCACCAAACATCCTAAGAAAGAAAGGTCTTTCCCAGACCCCCAGTAAGAGAAGACTTTCCCAGGCAGAGAGGACATCTGCCTCATTAGAAGAGACCCCCAAGCCCTTAAAAAGAGATCATACCTAGGAAGAGAGGTCGCTCCCTGTCCCTCAGAAAGGCTTTCCCCAGGCCTTCAGAGACAACTGGAAAAGGTTTGTCTTAGTGTGACAGGGAGACAGATCAACCCTAGGTTTTTCTTCCCACCCCCTTCCCACCTACCAACCCAATCCTAAAAGGAAATATATCACCACTAAGTGATGGGAGAGAGGTCATCCCCAGAGACAGAGGTCACCCACTATACCCTCAAGGATAGAGTTTGCTCCCATATCCTCTTAGATAAAGATCACCTCCTCCCAGGCCACCTGGAAAAGAGGACACACCTCCCACACACTCTGGATAATTCTCCACCCTGGGAGAGTAAAGACTTCTTTCCAGAAAGAAGAAAGTATATAGTCTTCTCCTGCCTTCAGACAATGAGACAGACACAGGAAACAACCTGTAACCCACACACCTTTGACTTTCAGCCCCATCACCTAACCTTCATCAATCAAAGCTGGGCAGAGATGCCCAATAAGCTGGGAAAGGAAGAAACTGGCCTCTACAGGCTTTCCAGGAAGAAAGTGAGCGGAGAACCCCGGTAGAGGAGTATCAGGAGTTAAGGACATCTTAAAGAAGTTGAGGGTCCCCACTTCAAGGCTCTGCTGTCTCCCTACCTGGAAATGCTCTCAGCAAATGTGAAGATTCCCTGGCTGGGGAGACCCTGGGCTTTCTGGAGAAGACCCTCGGTGAAGTGAGCACACTCTCAAAGATACATCCCACCCAATTCTGCCCAGGAGCATGTATCTGGGAGTGACCAGTTTCCGGGAGGGTCCGGGAGTAATTTCTCTCCCAGAGTCCCACCCAGAGGAAAGCTTGAATTATGGAGATTTTTCTTTTGCCTGAGGGAGTCCTAGGGGCAGGACCCAGCTGGTGGCCAGCAGCACCCAACCCCATCTTCACTCCCAACCTGGGCAGAGGGAGAATCTCCCTGCATCCACACACCTGGCTTCTGAGGTGGTTCCTCCTTGCTGGCAGAGGTGCTGGGCACACACCTGCTGGCCTAGCAGCCAATCCGAGCCTCTCCTTCTGGTAGAGCAGGTGGGTGGGGCCACTCACTGAGAGACCATAAATAGCACCTAACCTGGGAATGAGTACTACTAGGGAGAGGGAGCACACCTTTCCTCTTGGTCATTGGGTCGACCAGACGCCGCTGCCTTGGGAAACACTCTGGTTACTGTAGACTTTGACGCCACAATTTTTCCCTACCAACAGAAGGCACAAGGTACCTGGGCTACCTGGAGTAGGAAGAAGAAGGACCAGTCACAGGTTTGGCAACTTATAAAAGAGCCAGAAAAACTCCCTACAGGAAGACTTGGGAGCTAAGCCTGTCACCACCCCACCCCTTGGCCCTGAGGGCCAAACTGGGCGTCACCTGGCACAGTAGTGCCCAGCAGAGTATGACCACCTCCCACTGACCCAGAAGCCCAGGTAAGTCTGTCCACCAGAGCTGGGGCCCCTAGCTCTGCTTTCTGCTGGAGTGGAGGGCTTGGGGCTGCCTCCTGTCCACTGGCCAGAGAAAGACTTTGGGGATGGGTGGGTCCAGGGATGTCCTATCCCACTCCCCAGCAGTGTCAGGAGCTAACTGGGCTTGGGAATATCATGAGCGAGTGAGTGACCTCCAGTCCAGAGTATAGTTGTAGAAACTCCCTTATTAACAAGCTGTCAGACTGTGGCAAGTCTAGGCATCTCCCTCTCCCCCACCCTGGACTATCTATCAGCCAGGTCTGGTTTGAAGACATTTTAGGCAGGCAGGCCTCCAGGGTATCTCTAACTAATCCGAAATCTATATCCTGGCTGAGGACTTGCACACTGCCACCCTGAAGTGACCTGGTGACGTCAAGTTATGTGCTGGGAGACTCATTCTCCCCCCCCTCCCCCCCCTTCCCTCATCATCCCCTGAGGCCAATTTAGCAGGTGCCAAATGCTCAGGGCCCCTTGGAATGCCAGGCATCCTGGACTAGACTTGGAAGGGAACAGAGACCAGGCTCTGCTTCAGGCCAGAAGGAGTATGAAGACTCCTACATAATGTCAAAAATACCAGGGACCCCGACATGAGCACCAAACATAACTACAATTCCAGGATGGTGCTTTTAAGAGAATTTTTATCTTATTGATCAGCGTAGTGCCTAGAGATATTTGATGGTATGGAGCATGACCTCATGGCAGGAATGATGCCTCTAGAACCCAGGTTTGAAGCCTGTCTCAGATACTTGCCAGCTGTGTGACCCTAGCAAGTCAAGCCAGGGTCTGAGCTTCCTGGGAGCAAGGCACAGATAGTAATTGCATGAGTTGGCTGGGACAGGAAAAGGAGGGTATTAATTAAAGGCAAATCCTTAAGGCTTCAAACTGCGATCTGTGGATTTTCAAGGTATCTGTGTGTAGATTTTAGGGGGTCTGGGAACTTGGATAGGAAAAATAATCAATTTATTTCTATAGAATTGGCTTCCTTATAAAAAAAATAAATTTTATTCATTTAAAAGTATTCTCCTGAGAAGGCTTCACCATTGTCTGAAGGGGTCACAACATTTTTTAAAAAGAGGTTCTCTGAACTAGAAAAACAGAGATTCTTCATGTCTAATCATAATAATAACTGGAGTTTATAGAGCACTGAGGATTTGTGAAGTACTTTGATAATGTTATCTCATTTGAGCCCAGGGAGGTGGGTGATGAGGAAATGGCACTTTAGAGAAATGATTTACCCAAAGTCACCCAGGAAATAAGCAGGATATGAACCCAGGTCTTCTGACTCTTTACATTGCCCATTCATTCATTTTCTGGTCGAATTCATGGGATCCTAGGACCATCAATTCAGAGCTAAGACAGACTTTATAACCCTCTTATCGTATAGATGAGAAAACAGACCGAGGGACTAGTTAGTTGACTTGTCCAGGATAGCACAGTGGTCATCTGAGGCAGGATTGGAACTCAAGTCTTCCTGACTCCCAGGCCAGGGCTCCATCCACCTTGTCTGAAGTCCCCTTTGTCCCTTGTGTTAGTTGGGAAGGCTGTAATGGGGGATTATTTTTCCAATCTGGTTTGGTGAATTTAGCAGTCCTTTCTGGGACATTTCTTTGGTCCACATTCTGGGAAGCCTGGAGTGTGGGGGGTACATCCAGGGATGGGGCTGGAGCCGAGCAGTTTGGACCCTTGACTGTCACCTTGAGAAGGCTGGATCCCTCCCAGAGGTGATGGTGTTGGGGAGTCATCTCTGTTGGCCACAAGCAGGTGACACCGTGATGCTGTCTCAGTCACACTGTCTCAGCCTGCCGGAATCCTGACTTAGCCAGCTGCTACTCTTCCCTGTAGTTCACTAGGTTCGTTAGGCAGAGATGGGGGAAGAGGGGGGCAGGGCTCAGGGAGGTGGCTGGGACTGGGAGAATCCTCCCTGAGGGGCCCCAGCCATCCCTCCCCACCCACCCCTCAAACCTGCAGCCTGCTCCTGGGGAAACTTGTTTAACCAGAGTCATTAGGGCTGGGCTGGCTTGCTAATGGCCACATGGTGGCTGCCCATAAAGTTGGGAGGGGACAGGACGAGCCCCTCTTGAGGTGGGGAGAGCCACAGGAGGGGGGGGGGCTGCCCCTATCCCCAGAGCTTCAAGCCCCCTCTGAGCTGCCATGGAAACCAGAGAGGGTTTTCCCCCACTAGTGGCACCCCCTGCTTTTGGGTGGTAGCCCAGGAAACCAAGGGGCTGACCCTGGGGGAGAGGGGAAACCGAGAGGACAAAGGGGAAGCCAGATTCTTCCCAGAGGCAGACTGGATGTCTGCCTAGAGAGTGATTCCAGAGGAGCCGATAAGGAATTGTTCCCATTCCTCCCTCCCCAACTAAAAGTAATCCAAATATACCCTTTTCCATCTATGCGTGTCCCAAATGTCATTCAAAGCCTTATATTGTCCAAGGAATCAGGCTCAGACCGGAGGAAACCCAGGGTCTGACTTTCTCTTAAGAGAAAGTTTGGGAAGGAAGGAGAACAGAGCCAGGAACACTGGGTACCTGACTGGCTGAATGGCAGCTACTGAAGGGGAGAGGGAAGAGGGGGGCAGGACAAGACCAGAAGAGCTGAGACAGGGATGTCCCACTGCTGATCCCACAGTTATCAATCATGCAGGTCACCTGAGCTGTGCCCCCTTCCCACATGGTCCCCCCCCCAACCTTGACCCACTGGGCTCTTGCCCAAAGCCCCACAATCCCCAGCTACAGACTCTCCCATCCATGATGGCCCCAGCCAGGCCATCACACATCAGGAAGATGGAGGTTAGTCTCCAGGAGACTGGATGAGGGACAGGAGTGGGGAAAGTAAGAGGTGCTCCCCTTCATGACAGGGAGCTTGCCCTGAGCCAGAAGAGGGCAAGGACACTCTTCAGGGACTCCATCTCCACCTGCAACCCTGCAGGGAGCATTGTGGGCCAGTGGCCATCCAACCAACCTTCTGGTGACAGAGAGCAGCTCTCAGACTCTGGCTGCAAATTTCATAAATTGTTCTTGTTGTTGTTGAATTGTTTCTTCACAATCCCATTCGGGGTTTTTGTGGCAGAGATACTGGAGTGCTTTGTCATTTCCTTCTCCAGCTCATCTGACAGATGAGGAAATTGAGACAAACAGGGTTAAGTGACTTGCCCAGGGTCACCCAGCTAGTAAGCATCTGAGGCCACATTTGAACTCTGGTCTTCTTAACTCGGGGGCCCTACAGTATGGCACCTAGCCGTCCCCTAACTTCAGAGATCATCTAATCTCGCTCCTTCCTTTTATAAATAAGAGTCCCAGGGAGATTGTGAATCACCAAAGGTCACACAGGCTATCTGGCTCGACAGAGATGGACTTTGAGCACAAATTCTCTGACTTTAAGTCTGGGGTTCTTGTCTGCTGTCCCTGGCTGCCTCTCATTCCAGAAGAAGTGGCAGTGCTATGTGACCCCGACTCATCCATGAAGCCATGGGCAGCCAAGCAGCACAGTAGACAGAGGGCCAATCCGGGAGTCAAAAAGACCTGAGTTCAAATCCTGCCTCAAACACTTGGTAGCTGTAGTACCCTGGACAAGTCACTTAACTTCTGCCTTCCTCAGTTTCCTCATCTGTAAAAATAGGAAAAATAATGGTGCCTTCCTTCCAAGTATAAGGGTCAAATGAGTTAACGTTTGTAAAGTGCTTCGCAGATGTTAAATCGATCCGTAAATGCTAGCTATAATTATTGATTAATATTCTTTCTGTGCCTCAGTTTCCCTATTTGTAAAATGAGGATAATTCTACCTCTAGTTAGTGTGAGAAAGCCCTTTGTACACCTGCGCCGCTTAGCCGAGGCTGGGAGGCTCCTTCCTGCCCCTGGACAATGTAGCACCTAGGATGCTCACTAGGTCTGAGGGGTGGGAGGGAGGCCTCCCCAAATCCTCCAGGTGGAGGAGATGATTTCCTGGCCCAGGATTGCTATTATGAAAGTTGGCTTTGAGATCTCCCTGCTCTGTGTCAGACAGGAACATCAGGCTGGGCCAGTTCCTTTGCCAGGAGGCAGGAAATGTACCTTTCAGAAAATCCCAGACCTTTGTAGAACTTGCCCTGGCCCTGCCCAGACCAGGGGCACCTCAGTGCACAGTAGGGCCAGGGTCAGCCTGGGGGCTAAAGGAAGTGGGAGAGGAAGAGTAGGCAACGGGGCAGCCATCTGCCGGGGCAGCCGGCAGCCCAGAACTTAGGTATATGTGCATGTCTGGTCCAGAGGGGGCCCACAAGCTATTCTGAATGTTCCCAATTGCCCTTCCAAAACTCCTACAAAACACTCTCCAAACTGCCCTGTGAGGGACAGAGGACAGATGGGGAAATTGAGGCTTAGCTGTGTCCGAACTGAGACTTGAACCCAGACCTCTCCTTCCTGCAAAGCAAGTACTTTTTTCTCTGCAGAAGTTTCACCCCTATAAATGAGATCATGGGTTCCCATAGGAGCATTACAGCCACAGTGGTGGGCAGGTAAAAAAAATTACTTAAAATGGCTAGCCCAGTGGACAGAGCCCTGGGCCTGGATTCAGGAAGATCTGAGTTCAAATTTAGCCTCAGACACATACTGGCTGTATGACCCTGGGCAAGTCACTGAACCCTGTTTGCCTCAGTCTCCTCATCTGTAAAATGAGCTGGAGAAGGAAATGGCAAAACCCTCCTAGTATCTCTGCCAAGAAAACCCCAAGTGGGGTCAGGAAGAGTCCGACAGGACTGAAATGAATCAACAACAAATTTATAGCGCTTTTTACAAATATCATCTCACGTAATTCTCACAACAAGCCTGGGAGCGAGGTGCTACTATTACCTCAGTTTTACAGATGAGAAAACTGAGGCAGACAGCGTCAAAGTAGCTAGTAAGTGCAGGAGGCTGAATTTGAACTCGGGGCTTCCTGCCTCTAGGTCCAGTGCTCTGCGTACTGTGGTGCCCTCTAGTGCTTCTCCAGGGTGGTAAACCCTAGATCGACTTCTGACCCTATTGAAGCTCCGAGGTTTGTGGTCCTGCCTGACTCTCAGGTGACACCTCAGTTCAGTTCAATGTGCTCTACTGAGCATTTATTAAGTACCTACTAAGTACCAGAGACAAACAAAGCAACTCCTGCTCTCCAGGGGCTCAATTTACTAGAAGGAATCATAGATTTTTTTTTTCTTGTGCAATTTTCTTGTGCTATCTCCTCACTTGACAGGTAAGGAAACTGAGGACCAGAGAGATGAAATGAGAAGCAGAGACAACAGACTTGAACCCAGACCCAGCACTTTTCCCATTCTAACACGAATACCAAGTAATTTAGTAGTTAGGAGTTGGGAGAAAGCGTTAATGCCTAAGGGGCATCAGGAAGGAGGGAGTCCCTGACCTGAACTTTGAAGGAAGATAGGGCTCCTAGCCGGAGGACTTGAAGGGGGGAGTGCACACCAGGCATAGGGGACAGCCCGTGCAAAGAGGTGGGAGGTGGGAGAGAGACTGCTGCAGACAGAACAGCACAGCTGGAACACAGAGATGGGGAAGGGGAAATGACGTAAAATCAGTCCTCAGATCTGCAGTGACAAATGACCATCCCACCCTCCCTCCAGAATTAGAGCTGGTCCCTTCTCAAGAGTCTAATCTACTCATCCCCTTCAGTTTATTCCATAGAAACACCCCCAGACAAGGTGACTGGGTGCTAAGTCTAATGCTCAAAGGGACTTCTGAGACCCTGGCAACACCCTCATTTTGCAGTTAAAGAAACAGAGGTCCAGAAAATGGGTCACACCGGCAATGAGTAGCAAAGGATAATTTTGAACCTAGATCCTCAGATGCCAAACAGGGGGTTGTACTGAGCCATTTGATGCAGCTTCCAGGTCTATAGAAGGGCAAGTGGGTCAGACAGATGTTGGGACTTTGCCAAGGCCAAACAGCCAGCCTGGGTCCTCTGACTTGGATGAAGATTTTCACTATCATATGCACACACTTTAGCCCAACAAATATTTGTATTTCAGATCAGATTTGCCTGTAGGCTTCAAGCTTCATTTTGGAGGTGTGTCCACCTTCCCAAAACAAACACACACACACACACACACACACACACACACACACACACACAGGATAAAAATCACAATTTGGATCAACAGGCATTTTTAAAGCACTTACTACGAGCTGGGCGTGCAAAGGAAGACAAAAGACGCTCCCTGCCCTCAGGGATCTTACAGTATAATGGGGAAGACAAATATATACAAAGGAAGCTCTCTAGACTAGAGGATAAATAGAATAATAATAGGAAGGCCCTGGAATGAAAAGGGGCTGGGGAAGGAGGCTTTCTGCAGCAGGGAGGATTTTGTTGTCGGTCAGTCCTGTCTGACTCTTTGTGACCCCACTGGAATTTTCTTGGCCAGGATACTAGAGGGGTTTTGCCGTTTCCTTCTCCAGCTCAGTTTACAGATGAGGAAACTGAGGCAAACAGGGTTAAGTGACTTGTCCAGGGTCACCCAGCTAGGAAGTGTCTGAGGTCAGATTTGAACTCAGGAAGCTGGTACCATCAAGATTTAAAGAAAGCCTGGGACATCCGGAGAAAATGCCCAGGGGAAGCAGGAGATTGAGAGTCCCATTGATGACTACAAACCGCAGGCCCATTCCTTCTAGGTGGAGGAGGTCTGTCTGGGCGCCTTCCTTGGTCTCAAGGGACTTAAAGAATGGGGAAGCTGGAAGGGGGCTCCAAGATCTTCTGGTCTAACAGCCTGTTTTCAGAGAGGAGCAGACAGAAGCCCAGAGAGGGACAGGAACTTGCTTAAGATGGCCCAGCAGATCGAATACTGAGTCAGGACTTGAACCCAGGCCTCATTCCACTATGTGAGGCACATTGTTAGTCAAGTGACAGGTCACATGCTGTCATTCCTAGAGCTCAAGCTCCAACTGAGTCATAGGCCTGCAATTCTCTTGGGTTGGATGACCCAACGCCTCAAGTATCTAGCATAGAGCTGTCCCATTCCTGCTGGGTTCCCACAGTCACTGGTGGCCAGGGCATGGCCACAGGTGTGACTGTCCCTTTCTGGAACCCACCCCAGTGAGGAATAAATATTTGTTGGTCCCGATGACTGTCACCAAGTGAGGTCCAAACAGATTCTGACCCAGGGACAGCCTGAGTACTAGCTACATCAAGGCCAGTCTGGCTGGGCCCTGGGCTCAGCCCAAAGTTCCTATGTCCCGGTCAGCCAGTCAGTAAACATTTATTATGTTCCTACCGTGTGCTGGGAACTATGCCAAGTATTGGGGATACAAAAAAGGCAAAAGACAGTCTCTGCCCTCAGGGAGTTTACAGTCTGATGGAGGGGAAAATTTGTAAACAGCTGTGATCAAATTATGTAACTGGTTAAATTGAAGCTAATCCACCTATCTGGAAGGCATTTGAATTAAGAGGGATTGGGAAAGGCTTTTTGTAGAAGGGAGGCTTTAGCTGAGACTTGGAGGGAGGCAGGGAGGCCAGGAGGTGGAGATGAGAGCCCTTATTATATACATAGACACATACATACACCTACACATACACATACATATACATACACATATACAGACATACACATTTTGTCTTGCTTTGTACAGAGCCCTGAGCCTGGAAGTCAGAAGGTCCTGAGTTCAAGTCTGTCACATACTAGCTGTATGACCCTGGGCAAGTCAGTTTACCCTGCTTGCCTCAGTTTCTTCATCTGTAAAATGAGCTGGAGAAGGAAACGGCAAACCACTCCAGTATCCTTGCCAAGAAAACTCCAAAAAGGGTCACCAAGAGTCAGACGTGACTGAACAACAATTTTGTCTTATTTCATTTTACAGATAGGGAAACTAAGGTCCATAAATAAGTGACTTGTCCAAGGTCACAGAGTAACATGGATTTCAAGAGGGTTGCTCTGCCCCCTGGTCAGAGGATCTTATCATGTCAGAGCTATGAGAGATCTCAGTGACTATGCCCCACCCCACCCCCAAAATCCTTACAACTGCTAATAGCTAGCATTTTTATATGTTGTGAAGTCTGGAGCTTTTTGCTTCTATTGTCTCACTGGGTTAAATCTTCTACAAGAAGGGTTACTACCCAGTCTCATCTCAAAGACCTCAGTAGAACAAGCTTGGAGTCAGACCAGCAGAATGGAATGGGTACTATGCCCTGAATTCAAATCCAGACACTGTCACCTATGAACTGTATGAGTCCAGGCAAGTCACTTCCTATGGAAGACCCTCAGTTTTCTTTTTTTTTTTTTTATTTTTTTTTTAATTTTATTATAGTTTGCATCATTCATTTCCACAAGATTTTGAGTTACATATTTTCT